>CAKNXH010061468.1:119671-161349 GCA_932178445.1 Andricus quercusramuli
CAACGTATCAGTGCTACGAAGCCTGACATTGTCCTCCAAGATCTGAAAAACAAGATCATTTACGTGATTGAATTCTCGGCACCAGCCGATGGTAATATCACGGCAAAGGAGGGAGAAAAACGGGCGAAATATCAAGCACTTCTTTTCGAGCTGAGTAGGCTGTACCAAGGCTACAAAGTCCATCTTATAATTCTCATAATCGGCTGCCTTGGAGGTAAGAAAGCTTCATTTATTAGCCAACTCAACAAGATTCCGGCTTGCCAGCGTCACGCTCATTTCATCGCGAACCGGATGCAAAAGGCTGTTCTCCTGTGATCACTCCATCTGGTCCGTCAACACTGTTCCTCTTAAATTCTGAAAAGATTGGTAGCTCTAAAAAAGTATCCAGAGGTGAAACCTTCATCTCCAACTGTCTTGTCTGCCGCGTAAGGTCATCCGCGGCTAGAGACCTGACTCCAAGGAACAGTGTTGCCCGATGTTATCACGCGTAAATTTCCCACTCTTGCTTACCTTCTAGGACAGAAGGAGCAGAAGCGGATGACGTACACGTTCCAGTAGCTTTGGGATTGGTTTCATTTGGAATCATGATCGAAGCTTCCGGAGCCTACAACTTCTCAAATATCGAATAGTAAAAAACTTAACAATGTTAACTACAGGAAATGTTCGATTAGTAATTGAGAATGTGAATTTAATTACATTTAACTAGTTGCTAAACTAAAAAAAAATATTATTCAATAACACCAATCTCTCGCAGTTCATTAACAATTGAACTTATTTCGTGTACATTATTAATGTTTCCAGCTACTATAGCTTGTAAAAGAAAGCGCAATCTCTCTACAAGTATATTTGGATCTAACATTTCGACTTCTGTTTTTTCTTCCATTTCATATTCAGAGGAAAGGTCACTTTCAGCATCATCATCCTCATCTTCCTCTTCCTCATCGTCATTATCACTATCATTAGCATCATGTTTTTTGCTCATCACGGATAGAGAATTGCTTCACTTCATGTTGAGACTTCTGAGTAATGCACGTTAGATTCTTCAGTGGAAAGAATTGTGGCTTCCAGGCTTCCTGATTAGCTTGTTTCTCGTTAGGTTTAAGAATCTCATGCTCACGATGAATTGCTTTCCTATTCTCATCAATCAATCTGTTACTGTCTTGCATTGTCCTTAGACCTCCAGGTACCTTTGCAATTTGGTGGAAGTCTCTCCCATCCTGCTTATGATTCTTCGCTAAGCAAGAGTATTTCTCATGTCTTTTTATATAAAAAAACATAGAGTTGAAACAAGTTTCAACTCTATGGTTAAAATTGCAACTGTTTTTAGGTAGTTGGAGGAGAAGAAGTTGGATTTGGGAGAGAAGGAGGAGGAGCGAGAAGAGAAGGAGGAGGAGGTTGAAGAGTTTTAACTGAAGAGTTTAAACAAGTTTCAACTCTATAGTTAAAAATGCAACTGTTTTTAGGTAGTTGGAGGAGGAGGAGGAGAAGAAGTTGGATTCGGGAGAGGAGGAGGAGGAGGAGGAGGAGGGTTAAGAGGAGGAGGATAGAAACTCAGCTTCCATGAATGAACTGCCATTTTTACTGTGTCAGTGACAAGATAGCGTATACATGTTCAAGTTGTTCCAGAACTTATTCAAGACTTGCTAATTTAAAAAGACATGAGAAATACTCTTGCTTAGCGAAGAATCATAAGCAGGACGGGAGAGACTTCCACCAAATTGCAAAGGTACTTGGAGGTCTAAGGACAATGCAAGACAGTAACAGGTCGATTTATGAGAATAGGAAAGAAATTCATCGCGAGCATAAGATTTTTAAACCTAACGAGAAACAAGCTAATCAGGAAGCCTGGAAGCCACAATTCTTTCCACTGAAGAATCTAACGTGCATTACTCAGAAGTCTCAACATGAAGTGGAACCGCTTGTGAAGAAGCAAGAAGTACAAGCAGAAGAAGAATTTAGCCAAGATGGCAATTCTCTATCCGTGATGAGCAAAAAACATGATGCTGATGATAATGATAATGACGATGAGGAAGAGGAAGATGAGGATGATGATGCTGAAAGTGACCTTTCCTCTGAATATGACATAGAAGAAAAAACAGAAGTCGAAATGTTAGATCCAAATATACTTGTAGATAGATTGCGCTTCCTTTTACAAGCTCTAGTAGCTGGAAACATCAATAATGTACACGAAATTAGTTCAATTGTTAATGAACTGCGAGATTGGTGTTATTGAATAATATTTTTTTTTAGTTAAGCAACTAGTTAAATGTAATTAAATTCACATTCGCAATTACTAATTGAACATTTCCTGTAGTTAACATTGTTAAGTTTTTTACTATTCGATATTATTATTATTATTATGAAACAGGTTGAATAAATGAATCTAATTTGAAATGTATGTGCTTTTCTTTATTATGTCACCTGAATTCATTGTAGTTTTTTTTTTTTTTTAGGAAACCAGCTTATAAAAACATCTAACAGAAGATTAGTGCATATATAATCATTGAATCTAATATTTTCAGTCCCTACTTGTCTTAACTACATCATTATCATACCCATCACCTCCTCCTCCTCTGTCCTCCTCAATTTCATCCTCTTCTTCCACGCTTTATTAGTTTATTCTATTGGGGATAATTTGAGATTCAACGGGATAAACGTGGTTACAACTGTAAGAAAAATAGCGTATCCGATAGTAGTTAACCTGAAATCCTGATCTGTTCAACTGAATTTATTTATATACAGTTAAATGTTAATTTACGACTAACATGAAGCCAATATTATATGAGGATGGTGATTTATCAAGCTCAAAGCCGAGGGCAGCACCGAGAGTGACGATGCAGGAACAAGGCATTACCTACAGTTTCCTTAGTTTTTTGTTACTTGGAAAGCGGTGTGCTCTTTTATTTTTACATTTAAGTGCCACATATACACACACAAATTTTGCAAGAAGAAAGTGTAGGATGCTCAACACAGCTTTTAAAACCTTTACCGGACGACATAGAGCATATAATCAATGAATCAAATATTTTCAGTACCTACTTGACCCTCGTGAAAAGAAAGACCAACTTTAGATCACATTTAGACCAGTTTCAAACCACGTTTGGTCTTTTTCCGGTCTCTTACCTTTCAGCCTATACCTGCATCAATTTTAGGGCATTGAAATAGACACCACTCTCTCTGTTAAATAAGGATAGCTGTCTGTATCAACAGACTAGCTATACCTAAAAGTCCCAAAGAACCTGGGATGATTTATTATTATTTACGAGATCTAGAAGGCTTCAACCAGTTGCCGTTATATTTATGGAACTCTGTCCCTCCCTCCATCTCGTCATCTCTTTCTGTTAAAACTTACAAGAAAGAGCGCCTCCTTTACAATCTATGACTCGTGATGAGCCTAATAATGATGGGATATTGGGGGTTCAAACTGCCGGGACAAGAATATACCTGCCTATACTGTGATCTAAAGTTGGTCTTTCTTTTCACGAGGGGACTTAACTGTAATATTCATCGTATTCTCCTCCTCCTCCTCCTCCTCACCCCCTTTTTTCTTTATCATCTCCTCATCCTCTATTCTTTCTCTTTCTTCCATATACATTTCAATATTTTTTAGTTAAACTTGATTTAGGATAACTTAAGATTCAACAGGGAAAAGCAGCGTATCCGGTGGTGGCGCACTCTATAATAATCTTTGGTAACAACTGCATATCCATCATTCTGTTAACCAGAAATCCTTGCCCCCTCATATCGATTTATTGAACTACAATTTAAAAAAATGCTGGTTCTGAGAAAAAACCAGCTTTGCAGCTTTTATATATGATAGAGATTTTAATATACGTAATAAATACTCCACGCAGCATTTTTATTATTATTTAATTAAATTTTTATATCATTAAATGTTGATTTAAGAGTTCCAGAAAGTACATGTGCATGTTATCACTAGATCATTGTATCATTTTTCAATGATTGATTCACAGAATTCTTGTATTAGATTTTAATATTACTGAATTTATTTTATCATTTATGATACTTTATTTCAATGTTTCAAGTAAGTGAATTCAATCTTTTCAGCAGATTACTCCATTATGCGAAAGGTGATTTCAACGTTTCTTGCAGTCCATTATAATATTTATGTAGCTGATTTTATTTTATAAATTCTAACAAGAGCTTTCGAATTATATGTTCTTCATTCCAAAATACTTCAAGCAATATTATTAAAAATTATCACCCGACTACCAGGTATTAATGGCTAATAGTTTATTTAATATCTTAGCTACATCGATATAAAATTCTAAAACTCTCACTGTGAACCACTGGTTGTAATAAGATCTCTTAAGAATCTGTTGGTATTTTCAAGATTCATGTAGAATTTTTATATGGTTTAACTCATTTGCAGAGGCATGCTATGAGATCTAAGTTCTCAATTTTAAGTAATTTTAAATGTACATCCTTTCATTGCACTAAGTGTAACATTTTCTGACATATTTGTAAACAATGTCCATTTATTACAAATAAAATTGTTTATCTATCTACCTATCTATCTATCTATCTATCTATCTATCTAGTGTTGCAACATCGATGTGGAAACATCGGAACTATCGATGTTTTCTTTGCGATGATCGATGTTTTTTCATCGATGTTATACTTTCGATCCATCGATTTAGACATCGATGTTTTCTTTCCGATGGTTAACGAATTTTCAAATTAGCCAACAAAAATGTTGTCTTATGCCATGGTGAAAAGATTCTGAATCTTGTTTAAATTATTATTTATATTTGAAAATACCAAATTTCGATTAAAAACGCCGATGTGACTTAAAATTGTTGGAAAATTATGAATCTTCTTTGAAATATAATTTTTAAAACATTAAAAATATGAATTTCCGATAAAAACCACTAACAAAATGCGAAATTGTTGAAAGGTCATAAATCTTGTTCAAATTATAATGATTTTGGTTTTAAAATACTATTTTTCGATGTAAAACGCCAGTGTAACCTAAACTTGTTCGAAAGTTATGAATCTGTAAAATCTAATTATTTTTGTTTCGAAATGTTAATTTTCGGTAAAAAGCGATAATAAAGCCGAAAAAACATAAATAGGAAGAGAAAAAAAAATTTCATCTTTGAAATATAATAATCTATAATAATCGCTGGGGGATTGTATTGACCCTCAAAGATTAAATTTGGTAGAAATTATTGATGTAAGTTTTTGGCTCTAAGGTCAGGTGAATTCAGACCAATAAAGTTGTTTCAAACGTTTCGGCACACAATGGTGGCCCTCACCAGTGAGTTTTCTTAAATCTTATAAGAATTTGTACCAGCTATTTTGCATGATGACGCAATTGTTTTCTCTAGAGGAGAAAATCAAGATTTTAACGTCAATGTCCAATGTCATTGAACATTGACGTTAAAATAATAATTTATGGTTAAAATGACCCATTTTCGGTGTAAAGCATGAAGATAACCTAAAATTTTGAAAATTGGGAATCCTGATGATGATTTCAGTTTAAAAATGCTGATTGCCGGTGAAAAAGAAACTGATAAAACTTAAAACATTCTCGAAATTTGTGATTTTCGATTAAAATTGTTATTTTATTTTTTTTTTTTTTTTTTTTTGAAAATACTAATTTACAACGAAAATCACCAACATCGAACATGCATAATATTCTCTATAATTTATTAAAAACATAATTTCAAAGTTTTCATTTAACCGTGCAAAAGTATTGAAAAGCACAATTGTTTCTTAATTCGTACATTAAGGTTCCCTGTGATGATTCTTAATGAGAGGGAATTTTTGTCGATTTAAGTATAACAATTTTAGATGTAAGGTACAAAACAACTTCGAATAATAGAAGGCTAATCAAGTTTTCATTCAATCATTAAATAATTTTACTTGAAGTAATTTCAAATTAAAAATTTGTTTAAAATGAATAGTTTTGGATTGGAAACGTTGGAAATTCAAAACGTTTTAAATAAAATTAGTCTTTAAATTTAAACATTTTAATAATTGTCACATAAATACTGTATGTTTTCTGGTTAAAAATCTAAATCCACCCTACCATTTTCGATGCTCTAAATTGAAGAATAAATTACCTTGTCAGTCATTCATGCCTCTATAGGCACACATGCACACACACACACACACACACACACACACACACACACGCGCGCGCGCGCGCATCAATTAAACTTACGGCTTACGTGACCCCTTGCCTTAACATCGTCATAGCGTTGCGCGGGCAGTCGATTCGTTGGCCTTGATGCGAGCGGGCTGGCGTGCGGTGAGGTTGGTACAGTAGCCCTAGGTGACACAGCAGCTATTTCCTCATAAATAGAGCTGCTCAGGGTTATTGATGGTCCTTGGCTTATTGACGGTTGCTCAATTTTGGCATCGGATTGGTTGTAGCTGGGTTCCCTTGGAGGATTTTTACGGCTGTGATGACACACCGCGGCGACTTCAGCGCTGGCGCAAGGGTGGTAGTGGCGACAGCGTAACCCAATAGCGAGTAAGGCCAGGCTGATGTAAGAACTCTGGATCAGCGTCAGACGATGGGGCTCGACACGACGTTTCAGGGTTACTTGGCTAATCTATTGCCCTGAGTCGTCCAAGACTCTCTCGTTGATGGAAAGGCTTCATCCTTGACAGAGGCATCCGCTAGTTGTTGCTCTTCTTCTTCGTCCTTGATGGCGGAAAAGAGGAGTAAGCAAATCAAGAGTCAGGCATGATTCGTCTTACCTGAAAAGTGTTTGCATTAGACTTTCCCTTTGGAAGTGGAAGGAAGTCCAAGACAGGATAGGCCTCGTTATCAAGTGATACAACAAGATGCGGTCAACTGCCTCAATAAATTTTGTCCTTAGTTGTTGACCATTGGACAGGAAGTTAATTTTCAAAAGGCATATTCTGCCTTCGGATTCTTCCTTAGAACAAGTGTGGCGTAGGTTCACCACACCGAAATTTTTATTTTTTTTTCATCGAAATCACGCGATTAATTGATCCGTGATTGGGGGCAACCCTCGGCCGACTATTCAGTGATCCGTTCCGAACCTAGGGCCGAGGTGAACCACACCGGAATTTTTCTTTCTTAATTGGGCTTCTATGTCAACATAAGATCCCTAGTCCCGGACTTCGATTTCAGGTTCCATGATCACGGTATCATCGTCTAAGATATCCCCATTTAAGAGCTCCGCGATTGGCACCATTTCTTCGCGCTCTGGGTGTTCGACTACGCGGTTTGGGTGGTCTTTCTCCAGAAAGGCGAGTCTCCTTTGCTGAAGGGCTGAAGGAAGTTGGTTGAACAACGCCTATGGGAACTACCTTCTTTTCGGGAAAGACGAGATTATGGTATATGACCGATTTGCGAGATTCAGCGGCATACTGGTGTTTTCCCCTGGCCCTCTTCCCTCTCTTGTGAGGTGGTGGAGAGGACCCTCTTCATTCTGGAGGATCCATGAGGTACTCCGTATAATCTTCAGGATTTCAATTACGACTCTCGCGGGACCCTCTCTTCATTCATGAGGTTGTCAGTGAAAGGAATAAAGTTGCGCATACTCTTCGACGTAAGCAACGGAGCCTTAAGTCTGCACATACACTGATGGAGCTGGAGGCTTACCGAGTCAGAATAGAAATTATTAGCAGTTCAGACTTTACGGTACCACTTTCCCATCCTGATCAAATCCGGATTGAGGTGAAAAATGATTTCAGTACGGCTTTTCTGGTATTTCTCATCCGTGAAGGAGGTAATGGCTTAAATCTTCGACATGAGCAACGGAGCATTAAGTCTACACACTCATGGAGCTGAAAGCTTACAGAGTCGGAATAGAAAATTGTTTTCAGTTCAGGCTTTACGGTGCCATTCCCCCTTGAGAAAGTGAGCCACGGTTGGATAACATGTTTCTATTATGTTTTATCATGGAATCTTGATAAAGTAAAACAAGTAAGAGAAGGGAGTGAAAAAGACAGAAGTCCGCTGAATTCTCTGTGGTTCTCGAGCACCCTTATTAGGAAGATCTTTCCTCTCGTCCTTTTCGTCAAAGCTCAACCCTTGGCTTTGCAATTTCTCAAGGATTTATTGGCCCTGGGAGTTGCCAGGGAGATAACTGATGGTTGTTGGCCGAATTTGTTTATATAGATTAATTCGGGGATCTGTCTGGTTCAGCAGTTTTTCGAAAAAGGACAAAAACTCGTCGTGACTGTTGAACCTTTGGGTTTCGATTTCCTGGAGCTCGAGTATTTTCTTTGAGAACTTAGGGATTACAAAAACGATTGATTCGGGTTCAGGTTCTCGAAATTCAGTTTATACCACGACCAAATTTTTTGTTCGTTTTTCTCGCAATTTTATCCCTGAGCGGTATCCTGGCTTATTTTTAGCATTACTGCTGCCCGGAAAATTGGACATTTTCATGCCGTATCATAATTGAGAACTGGTAATAGTCCGCACGAGAATAGTTCTGGAACCAAAATCCGGTATCTCGCTAGATAGCGAAATACGGCCAAATCAAAAATACCGAGCAAGTTGATGCGAGGTCCCTGGCAAGTTAATGCCCATGGGTTTTTGGTTTGATTTGGTGGCACTCTAGCCAGTTAAAGCGTGAGTACAAGGTTCAAGCCTTATTCTTGTGTGTAAACTTAAGAAACGCCATTCCCAATTAAAGAAATAATCGAAAAGAGCCTTTGAAATAAGTTCCAGTATTTTCGCTAAAAAGCGGACAAACTGCCAAGTTAAAAATACCGAGCAAGTTAATGCGAGGTCCCCGGCAAGTTAATGGCCAGAGTTTTCGATTTAACTTGGAAGTGCTCATTTTTCAAAAGTTCATCTGATTATTGACATTCTGGCATTGCTACCATAATTGGGAACGACGAGTCACACATGAAATTGTGAATTTGAAAAATTTATTTATACAAATTTTATTTATAAAAATTTTGTTTATAAAAATGTATAGCTGATATTAGTTACAGATATAGATTATGATTATAGCGCGAATTTATAGTGCGAATTTATAGTTAAATTTACAGTGTGAATTTATAGTTCAATTTATAGTGTGAATTTATAGTTAAATTTATAGTGTGAATTTATAGTGCTGCCTAGTAACAAAGGTTACTAGTAGCATGAGCCGAGGGGGACAACAGCAAGGGTAGGCCCCACCGCTGCCACCATAAGTTTGTCACGTATGAACCAATTGAAATATTCATCTTAGAATCCATAAAAGACCCTGAGATTAAAGCTGCCTAAAAGTTAGTACGCTGGGGGGAGGCTTCCCCAGAACTGAAGGAAGGACGACAGACTCGTCTTTCCTGTATTTATTTTTATGTGGGTTGGTACCCCTACTCTCGGACTGGGAGTTGTTGTCCTGAATGGGTAGAACGTGTCAACAGGTAAAGAGAAAAGAAAAGTATCAGAGAGAAAAAAAAAGAACGATAAAGCTTACCAAATCGTCGTTGCACTAAAACTACCGCTCGTCGTTGGAGAAAGGAAAACTAAGTCCAGAAGGAACGAAAGTGACTTCTGAATTTTCCCTCCTCTTGACAGAGCGGGCAAAAGCCTTCTATTTCCATGGGTTTATTTACCCACTCTAGTCCTTTATTAGGTAACTCGCGAGAGCCACACAACACGCAAGCACCTGTCACTTCTCTGAATTCACTTTTATGAGAAATAGAAAATGTTTCTATTTCTCATAAATGAGAATTGCAGTCTTGCGAGAAAATTACTCTGTCTCGTTTTGAGATTCGAGAAGAAGTAAAATTCTCTAGACTGATCTAATTTTGTTTTAAGCAGGCCGGATAGGACACGAAAACCACGTCCCTCCCGTTACCGGTCTGAGAAAAGTGTAATCCCGACTAAACCGGAATAGGACGCGATGAAGAAACGTTCCCGTTACGGCCCTGCCTTCCTCGCACGGAGTTTAAATTTGTTTTCGTCCGGATTGCAAATTCCGTTGATCGACCACTCGATCGGTAGCTGCGACTTGCCCCTATTGCCAATCTGAGAAAAGTATAGTCCTGACTTAACCGGAATAGGACGCGACGGATTGCGTACTGAGAATTTGTCTCGCAACGTCACGGCGGAATTTGAATCGCGACGTACGGACGGGCAAAAACTAGAATTGATCTAAATTTAATTAGTCAAACGGTCGCCCCGGCGGCTTGCTCCCGTTACCGGTCCGGAAAAAGTATAGTTCCGCTAAACCGGGATAGGCCCCGCTGCGACTTGCGGGGGTTCGTGTTGCCGTAGAAAATTACAGGTTGACTCTAAGTCCCGACTACCTTTACTCCCGTCGGATAGAGTTTTTCTTTTAATTTTACGTCCGAATTTCTAATCTGAATATAATCAGTCAAACGTTTGCCCCGGCGGCTCGCTCCCGTTACCGGTCCGGAAAAAGTATGGTTCCGCTAAACCGGGATAGGCCCTGTTGTGACTTACGGGGGTTCGTGTTGCCGTAGAAAATTACAGATTGACTCGAAACCCCGACATACGGGCGGAAAAAAGTCTGGGTCGTTCTGGACCGTGCCAGGTTGCCCAAGTTACTGCGATTTTGACTTCTGTTCGATGCACCTCGACAGTTCATAGTTGGGGTGATTCGGGTGGGGATTTTTGAGGAGTTCCGGAATTTGGATTAGGAAGGTAGGGATACGCCGTGAAAGCCAAAGCAGCGTTTGCAAATTTGACTAGCCAGGTAGCTTGATTTCCAAGTGTGCGAGAATGATATTGCCAAATGCTTTCGTTTGAATTTTGCACCTGAGAAACAGGAACCTCGTTAGCACCTTACAGAAGTGAGGTGCATTCAAGTCTTTCTTTATATTTCTAAAAGAAATTTTAATTTCAATTTGCATCGAAAATGATGCAGGTTGGAATTTTCAACTTAAATATAAGTATATATTAATTCCAACCCTTTTATCATGAAATAAACAAGCATTTTAGCATCACAAGTTTCTGCTGAGTGATTAAGCATCTTAGCGCCACACCATTGCTAGGTAAGCACGTGGCATTGTTTTGATGCCTCACGTGCTCGTGCTGTCCGATCATGGCGGGTAGCATGTGGGGTGAGGAGCGAGACAGACTTATGGGAGAATAGCGCGTGAAGAGGAAGAGAAGAGAGTCGAGGTGCATTGAACTGCTGTGGTTGTAGCGTATAGCTTGCTTGTATGCAAAGAAAGAGGCACGCTTATGCCGAGAATATAGGGAGGAAGGAGGAGGCAAGACTGTGTGTGAAGCATAGAGGCTTGCCATCGTCGCGGTAGCGTAGCTACACACAGAGAATGGGATGGCGATGTTTAAAACGTCAGAAAGAGAGAGAAGCGGAACAGCTGCCTATCGCGCGCGTGTGTGTGTGACTGCCCAGCATAGCGAGTGTAACCACACCCTCGTTCCTTTTGGACCCTCACAATGTTTCCTTTCTTTTTAAATCTAGGTTTTTAGGAAAACGCCAGCACAATGCTTCGTATTCATTTTTCTTTCTGGCATACGCTCAGATTCGCGTCCTTCATTCAACTCATGCACACATTCTCTTCCCGCAATCCACCGTCACATTATTGAGTGGGTTGGGGAAGGTAACCTACATTTTTAAATACCTGTGAAGAAAAAAAAGAAACAAGAGCATAAATTGATTAGAGAATAATGTTAATTCTCGATCAAAATTCTCCTCCGAAGTCGTTGTTCTTCTCATTCGTAAGTTGGCTCATCGTTAGCCTTCGAGAGCTTAGAATGCTGCGTCAGCATTCTGATAGCAAGCTCTCAGGTTACGAGCGAACGGAGAGACTTGGAGAGCTATGTAGCTTTCAACTTGTGTGGCTTGAAATAATATTTCGAGCTACATTATTTATCCAAACATTTTTTTTTTTCGAAATTCGCTCGTAACTCTTGGATTTTTTCTAATAGCCGCTTTTACAAAATTGGAAATTTGATTCTTTTTAAAAAATTTTAGACCGAATTTCGAATTAATTTTTTGTATACAAGGAAATTTTTTGTTAGAATTTGGAATAATTTTGTTTATGAAAATTAATTTAAGTAAAATAGAACCCATAATTTTTTTTCTTGAAATTCAGGCAGCGCGTTTCAATATCGACTTAACTTGAGAAAGGACTTTGTTATTATTGGAAATGACAAGCAATCACTTGCTTCAAGTCAGTCCTTTGAATTACTAGTGTTTTGTTTCATACAATGGAGAAGTAACAGAATTTTAATTGGTTAACAATTCTTATCACCAATCAAATTCAAGGGATCCTCAACGCGCATTTTCTGAATAATACGGGTAGACGAGAAGTAGTTTTGGATAGGGCTATCTGGTACTTGCGAAGGTTTGTGGAGGAAACTAAATAGACAGTTGTCGATGGAAATACGTCCAATCAAGTGCCTTTCCAGCCGGGGAAATGTAGAATTCCACTCAATTCATCAATTTCAAACGGCGAAACATTTATTGATATAAATGGAATTGAGCCATTGGTACCTAGGCAGAACATATACTTGCTGGATCTAGGCCACCAGAAATCTCAAATACAAGAATCTAGGCGTACACCTTGGAAAGCTAGCGAGGCGCAGGATAGGGTCCCGATATCAACATTTACTTCGACCGTGACGAGTACTACTAACACGAGTACAGCATCTATAAGTAGGATTACGGACACTAGGCCATAAATTAATTAATACATTACTCCTACTAAAACAGAGTTTCCTGACTTCTTGCAGGATCGGCTTGGAAACTTAATCAAGCAAAAAGAGAATGCTGATGATACTTAATTATTTCCCCCGTTTTATACCAAAAGACGAAAGCAAAACAATGCTTCTAAACTAAAGGTGAAGGAAAAATCAACCGCTGACTTCCGGTTGGTATCGCATTAAGCAATAAATTAACAACATATATGAATATATTTTTAAAAAACGTAAGTCTAAAAAAATACAAATCTACCCACGGTGGGCTTGGATCAACTTTAAAACTTTAAAATTGGATTTTTCCATAAATCTTTTTCGATCAGTATGCCTTTGCACACGGTGGGCAGGAAGCGACGATAGGTTGCATAAAAATGTCGACAAAAACTGAAAGCAGGAGTGTATTTGTTGATGATAACATGTGATAAATCTGTTTGGAATGAAATCGTAGCTGCTCCTGTTTCAAAGTATCCACGTTTTACATATTCCTGATAGGATCAATTTTTTCGAAATATAAAAGGCGTGTTTCTCGATCATTGAAAAGTATTTATATTTAACATATAAGTTAAGTAAGTTTTTTGCCGGTTTTAAACGTTTCCAAGGTGCACCACGTGGAGGCAACTTACCTTGCACTTTTTTTTTTTTTTGTTTTATATTTTTATAATTTTCGTTGGCTTGTTTTCTGATTTAAATTTTTTTTTGTTTTTATGTTTTATAATCTTTTTTGTTATTTAAAATTTTTTACTCACTTTATTTTAATCTTTTGAATTGTATTAAATATTAGGTTTTTAAATTTAAATATTCTGGGATGGAAATGTCACTACAGCTTTCTTTAATCGCTTCACAAAAGTTGGTTCTTCGATCATATTTATTTGAAACCTATCCCAGAATGTAATGAATTCTCTATGAACCGACTACCCGGCCTAGTCAGACCATAATCCTAAACCATCGTTATTCAAGAATGTAATGGCTTGCTTCAAATTTGTAAGAATAATATGGATTTTGACGGCTTGAGAAATTCCAATACTTTTCAAAGCTTCGCGGAGTTTGCTTAGATTTTGATCAAAATCACTAAGATCCGCTTGTTTTGCAGAAAAGCAAGTATTAACGATTTTGTTAATTGCTTTGAATGAAGCAATATAAGGCTGTAATCGAAATGGCCCTACAACCTCATAAATTTCAGGATTCTGTAATTGATCCGCTTCTTTAAGAAGTTTCCGACAATGATTGCCTTCAAAAATATCTTCTTTATAGCTTTTATGAGATATACCTCATTTATTTGGCCACAAGAAAGCCTTTTTATTTCCGGTACCATCGATTTTGAATATACCATCCCAAAGGAGATGGTTGCCAAATCCTTGTAAGAGATGTAGTTCAGGAGGAACACACTTCTGAAGCACGTACATCTCATCATCTTCATCATTATCTTCTTCATAAAAAGAGGATGATGAACTGTGCTATGACAGTGTGTAGCTTGTTTTTTGTCGTTGCCCATACTTTTAAATTGTAAATGGTCCTCCTTCAAGTGTTTTTATCTCTTTAAATTAAGATTTTCGTCATTATTATTCGGATGATTTTCCTCAATCATTTTATCAAAATTCTTCAATTCATGTAATGTAATAAAACAATAAGGGCGAGGGCAAGTTGCCGCCGCCGTCTGCTGTCCATTAGCAAGTAAACAGGTTTTAAGTCTGCAAGAAATTTGAAAGGTATCTCATTCAGTTTGGTTGATTGAACTAAGGTTTTGGGAATTTTCATAAGTCTCTTTAATCCGAGGAACTATGCACAATAAAATCAATTCATAGACACTTGTCATTTTGCGTTCATTCGTTGAAATACTTTCACCAGTGCAGTAATATAAAATGTTCTTACTTTTGTATACATCTGAATCATTTTCTTCTTTTTCGCCATCTTCTTCAGTTGATATTGATATAGAAATTTAAAAAAAATCTTGGCCTCCATCTGCCATTAGTTTAATTTTTGTTTTTTTTTTCTATATGCTCAATGTTCCGTTTCTTAAAAACAAAGTCAAGAAGTTCTGTCGCATTGGAACACACAACTCGTCTGTTCTTAATTCCGTCCTTGTCCGTTTAGAACTCATAGAGACCTTCTTTATAAATTTTTTCCACCATATTTGATTTTTCATATACAGGGTGTCCCAGTACTCAAAAAACATATTTGTATTTTCGAATTCTGACAAAAAAATGGCGTCGAAAATAATTATAAAAAAATTGTTCTGAAGTTAATAATTACAGAGTTATTAACAATTAAAGATTAACCAATCAGAAGCACGCCTTAGAAGGTCGACAGTCCATGTGCCATCGACAAGAGTGTGTGCATAAGCAAGTTCATTTCGTATAATTTCTCCTCGGATCGCTTTTGCAGTAGGTTGTGACTCTGGTGCAACTTCACACGTCAACGAGATACAAAAATGGAAAAAGATATTTTCCACAATCAGCAAAATTCGACAACATTCTCATGAATTCTGTAAATTCCCTTGAAATTTGTAGAATTTTCGAGTACTCAGTGGAATTCTCGTGAATTCTCTTGAGTTTAGCAGAATTATCTTAGAAACAGCTAAATTCTCTTTAACTTTGTAAAATTCTTTTGATTTTAGCAGAATTGTTTTGAATTCAGCGAAATTCTCTTGAATCTCCTTGCATTTATCATAATCCTCTGGAAACCTGTAAAAATATCTCGTTAATTCAGTAGAATTCTCTTCAATTATGTAGAATTCTCTTGAATTCTGAAAAATCATCTTACTTTCTGTAAAATTCCCTTGAACAATTTTGAACTCAGTACAAATTTTAAAAAACTTCTAAATTCACTAGAATAAGCTTTGATTTATTTTGAATTCATTAGTCTTTCCAATTTTCATCGTTGTGAACGTTACAAGAAATATCAATGAAATTCCATTGAAAAAATGCGACACGCCAGAGTCATAATTAAATGCTTGATGATTTCAGAGCACGCATTTAACAAAAAATACCAAATCACTTTTTCCGGGTGCATTTCAAAGTGCAAACATATGCCCGCAAAAATCCCTCTGATGACGCACATCGTTTTTATGGCAATTGTGTATTATTGTATTGATCGGAATATCTACTCAAGTGTTGGATAAGTGTGTGAGGTGATTATTTTAAATTTTATATTTTTTAGCAGCTCAAGTTGGAGGAAGCTCCGACGGGGTTCGATGTAAGTACTAGGGGTGGTTTTCTTAGGCTGTATAATATTATTGTAGGAATTGAGATATCTGCTAGAGCCTTAGAAAGGTGTTTAAAGTAACAATTTTCAATTTTAAATCATTTTTGCTGCTGCAGTTAAATGCAACTTAGACGTTGTTTGTTAAATGTACTTGGGGTGGTTTTTTTGGGCTGTCTAATATTATTTCAGGGACGAAGATAGCAACAAAGGTCTTGGGAAAGTATATGCGGTTACTATTTTTAATTTGAAATTTTTTTGGCTGCTCAAGTCGAAGGTAACTGAGACGGAGTTTGTTAAATATACTAAGAGTCGTTTTTTTGAGTTGCTAAATATTATAGTAGGGATGGAAATACCTAAAAAAAAATTGGGAATGTGTGTAGGGTGATTACTTTAAAAATCAAATTTTTAACTTTTTGACAGTTTTAGTTCAAGGAAGCTGGGATTGGATTCATTAAATGTACTAGGGGTGGTTTTTTGAGGTTGTGTCATATTATTTTAGGTATCGCGATATCGGCTAGAGTTTTGACAAAGTGTCTCAAATGACTATGTTTAATTTGAAATTTTTCGCCTGCTTTATTTGAAGGTAACTGAGACGGGTTTCTTTAATATACGAGGGTTGGCTTTCTTGGGGTTGTTGAATGATATTTTAGGGTTTGAAATATCTAATAAAGTCTTGAGACAGTGTGTGGGGTGATATTTAGAAATAAAATGTTTTTTGGCTACTTTGGCCGAAGTGAATTGCGACTGGGTTCGCTAAATGCACTAGGGATACCTTTGTAAGGCTGTGTAATATCATTGAAAGAATTGGGATATCTCTGTAATAAGAGTCTTGAGAAAGTGCCTGGGGTGACTATATTTAATTTGAAACTCTTTTGGCTGCTTCAATTAAGTGCAGCTCAGACGGGGTTCGTTAAATGTACTAGGGGTGGTTTTTCGAGGCAATATGTTCCAGACTCTGGGAAAGGTCTTTTAGGTGACTATTTTTAATTTGAAATTGCTTTGACTGATTCTGTTGAAGCCAGCTGAGATGCGATTCGTTATAGGTAGTAGGGGTGGTTTTTTTTTGAGTCTGTGTAATAATATTGTAGGGGCGGGGATATCTATGAGAGTCTTGGAAAAGTGTGTGGGGTGATTATTTTAAATTTTGAATTTTTTGGCAGTCTAAGTTGAAGGCAGCTGAGATGGGGTTCGTTCAATGTAATATGTGTGGTTTGTTGGGAATGTCTAATATTATTGTAGGGATATCGATATACACTAATGTCTTGGGAAGGTTGTGGTATCTATTTTTAGTTTAACATTTTTGGCTATTTTTGTAAGCCCCGAAAAAATAATTAACTTTGGGCTTACAGTTTTTTCAAATATCTATATTTTTATTTAGGGGTTCATGATAAATTCATGGCTTGTTTCCGAAACGTTAATGTGGTTGGTCTCGGTAAGCTATAACGTAGTTTAGAGCTATGGCTTACGTTTTTTTTTGTACTTACTCCCTAAGGTTTTTTTTAGGGTTGATTTCGTAAAATAAATGTAAAGTGTTTGGGAAACACACAAAAATAGGCCAAAATTCTGATATGATTATGTTTATGGTGAGCGCAATATATCTTCACTATTTTTCTTCATAGTAAATATTAAATTTAAACAAAATAATCCATGGCACATTTTAAATGGAGTATCAAAGAATATGTGAGAATTGAAGCGGGTCAAAATAATCGATTGGCCCTTCGTAGCAAGCAGTTTCATGCTTGGGGTCACAGGGGGCCTGTGTGCCCTGCTTTATGCCCTATGTGCCAGCTATGTTACATCCAGATAGGTGTAAGGACATCATCAGAGGGATTTCACTGGAATGAACAATCATTTAATTATGACTCTGGCGGATCGTATTTTTTATTGGAACTTTATCGACACTTCTTGTGAGCTTCACGAAAAAAATGGGAAGGACGAATGAATTCGAAATAAATCAAAGCTTATTCTAATGGATTCAAAGGTATTAAAAAATTCTTAAGTGAGTTCAAAACTGTTCAAAAATTTTCTAAGGAATTTTACAGAATTCAAGAGAATTTCACAGAATTCTACGTAATTCAAGAGAATAAACAGAAGTCAAACGACTTTTACAGAATTCAAGATAATTCCATAGAGTTGAAGAGAATTCTGCTAAACTGGAAAGAATTCTACTGAATTCAAGAAAATTCTACATTTTTCAAGTCAATTGTACGGAATTAAAGATAATTCTGCCAAATTCGTGAGAATTCGACTGGATGCAAGAGAATTCGGCATAATTCAAGAGAATTTGGCTGATTTGAAGAAAATTCTACTATTTAAGAGAATTCTGCCGAACGTAAGAGAATTCTGCTAAATTGAAGAGAATTCTGCAGAACTTAAAAGAATGCAGCTGATTTCAAGATAATTTCGCTAATTTAGGAAAATTCTACTGAATTCAAGAGAATTTCGCTGATTTCA
Source organism: Andricus quercusramuli (assembly GCA_932178445.1). Lineage (NCBI taxonomy): Eukaryota > Metazoa > Arthropoda > Insecta > Hymenoptera > Cynipidae > Andricus > Andricus quercusramuli. The sequence continues at coordinate 137,967 of CAKNXH010061468.1, forward strand.
AGACAATTTTACTAAATTCAAGAGAATTCTGTTAAACCTAAGAGAATTCTACTAAATTGAGAATTTTATATGACCGAAAAGAATTCTACTGAATTCAAAAGAATGATACAGAATCCAAGAGAATTCCATTAAATTTTAAAAAATTCTGCTGAAATCAAAAGAATTCTACAGAATTCAAGAGTCTTTTACAGAAATTAAGATAATTTAACGGAAATCAAGAGAGCTCTACTCGTTTCAAGAGAATTCTATAGATTGCTCGAGAATTCTGTCGATCTCGAAAGAATTGTACTGAATTCAAGAGAATTCTGCCAGACGTAAGAAAATTCTACTGATTTCAAGGGAATTTGGCAGACTTCAAGAGAATTATACAGATGTTGAGAAAATGCATAAAGAGAATTCAACTGTATTTACGAGTTATTTACAGAATTCCAGAGAATTAAAAAAATGTCATGAAATCTGTAGACACTCCGTATAAATAGTATTCAGTAAACTACAGGTACAATATTTAAACGAATTTTGTATTCTTCATTGAAAAATTACTAATTGAAAATGCTTTGTGAAGATTAAAAATAATTTTAGAGTATATTTTTTGCTCACAATATTTTATTATATTTTATATATTTTCATATTTTTCTCAAAAAACCAAACTTTTGGTGGAGGTTCTGCCAGCCAGTACTTCCACTGAAGCAAATTTCAGAAATTAAACATTTAACCAAACCAGAAATATGGGCTTTTTTGCGCCTTTCAAAATTATAAAAATCAATTTTCTTCAAACAACGCCTACAATGAATTATGAGCTCAGCATAAATATAATTATATCAGAATTTTGGTCTATTCTTGTGTTTTCCAAAAACCTTCACATTTATTTTACGAAATCACAAAAAAAACCTGAGGGAGTAGGTTCAAAAAAACGTATATCATAGCTCTAAACTACTTTATAGCTTATTAAAAACTTTTTCGGGACTTACAAACACAAGCGAAAAATCTTAAACTAAAAATAGACACCATAAAAACCTACAATAGCATTAGACAGCCCCAACAAACCGCACCCAGTACATTCAACGAACCCCATCTCAGCTGCCTTCAAGTTAAACTGTCAAAAAATTCAAAATTTAAAATAATCACCCCACACACTTCCCCAACACTCAAGCTGATATCCCCATCCCTACAAGATTATTACACAGATAAAAAAAACTACCCCTACTACATTTAACGAATCGCGTCTCAGCTGGATTCAACAGAAGCAATCAAACAAATTTCAAATTAAAAATAGTCACCTAAGAGACCTTTAGTACACTTAGCGAACCCAGTCGCAATTGACTTCGGCTAAAGTAGCCAAAAAACTGTTTAATTATAAATAATCACTCTACACACTTTCCCAAGTCTTTTTTAGATATATCCATCTCTACTATAATATTTAGCAACTCAAAAAAAAAACGACTCCTAGTATATTTAACAAACCCAGCCTTAGTTACCTTCGACTGAAGCAGCCAAAAAAATTTCGAATTGAAAATAGTAACCGCATACACTTTCCCAAGATCCTTGTTGATATCTTCTTCCCTCAAATAATATTAGACAGCCCAAAAAACCTGCCCAAGTACATTTAACAAACACCGTCTAAGTTGCATCTAACTGAAGCAGCAAAAATAATTCCAAACTAAAAATTGTTACTTCAGACACCATTCCATGGCTCTAGCAGATACCTTAGTTCCTATAATAATATTATACAGTGCCAAAAAGCACCCCTAGTACTTTCATCGAACCCCGTTTGAGCTTCCTTCAACTTAAACTGCTAAAAAATGATAAATTTAAACTGTTCACCCCACACACTAAGCCTAATGAATTCAAAATAAATCAAAGCTTATTCTAATGAATTTAGAAGTTTTTTAAAATTTGTACTGAGTGCAAAAGTGTTCAAGGGAATTTTACAGAAATTAAGAGGATTTTTCAGAATTCAAGATAATTCTACAGAATACAAGAGTCTTTCACAGAATTTAAGATAATTTTATGGAAATCAAGAGAGTTCTACTCAATTCAAGATAATTCTACAGATTGCACGTGAATTCTGTTGAACGCAAGAGAATTCTACTAAATTCAAGAGAATTCTGCCAAACGTAAGAGAATTCTACTGAATTGATGAGAATTCTATGGACTTCAAGAGAATTATACAGATTTTAAGAGAATGCATAAATAAAGAGAATTCTACGGCATTCATGAGATATTTATACAGAATTCCGAAGATCTCTGATTAATTCAAGGGAATTCTGCCTAACTCTAGAGAATTCTTTTAAATTCGAAAGAACTTTGCTGATTTCCAGAATATTCTGCTGAATTTGAAAGAAAACAGGATAATTTGACAAAACTCAAGAGAATTTCTACCAAACATAGGAGAACTCTACTGAATTTAAAAGATTTCTACATAATCGAAGAGAATTCTACTGAATTAACGAGATATTTTTACAGGTTTCCAGAGGATTATGATAAATGCAAGGAGATTCAAGAGAATTTCGCTGAATTCAAAACAATTCTGCTAAAATCAAAAGAATTTTACAAAGTTAGAGAGAATTTAGCTGTTTCTAAGATAATTCTGCTAAACTCAAGAGAATTCACGAGAATTCCACTGAGTACTCGAAAATTCTACAAATTTCAAGGGAATTTACAGAATTCATGAGAATGTTGTCGAATTTTGCTGATTGTGGAAAATATCTTTTTCCATTTTTGTATCTCGTTGACGTGTGAAGTTGCACCAGAGTCACAACCTACTGCAAAAGCGATCCGAGGAGAAATTATACGAAATGAACTTGCTTATGCACACACTCTTGTCGATGGCACATGGACTGTCGACCTTCTAAGGCGTGCTTCTGATTGGTTAATCTTTAATTGTTAATAACTCGGTAATTATTAACTTCAGAACAATTTTTTTATAATTATTTTCGACGCCATTTTTTTGTTAGAATTCAAAAATACAAATATGTTTTTTGAGTACTGGGACACCCTGTATATGTTGGTTATAATTTTTAGGAACTGAGTTTCTCCCAGCAGAGCTACGAATGAAGTTTACCAATTTCTTCATATCATTTGTAGATGATGCAGTAATAGCTTGGAAGTTATCTAAACTTTGATCAGAAACCATTATTTTCTTCTCTTTTTTCTTATTTACAGTTATGCGAGCCTTAGAACCCGTCGTGTTCAAAAGAAGCTCATTTTCTGCATCTTTACTGCTCGAGAGTTTTCTTTTCAAAGGAGTAGTAACTTTTTGGTTCTGTTGTTATATATCATATTATCACGTGCTTCAGAGGAAGAAGGACCGCTGCAAGAATGTGAAATGCCTTTGTCTATTTTTTCAAAACAGCTAATACATATTTCAATAGAAGTTCGCGCTTTGATTGCATTTTCTTCACTTTTAGAAAGTTAAGTATTTTGCATAGTACCATCAAGGCTATCCAGCGCGACAATTTTGGTAGACAATGCGGGCAAAAGGAGCGCTACCTTCTGAAGAAAAGCCGATGCTAACTTAGAGCACAAACACACACACATTTATACATTTATTCATTGTTTGCAACATGAATTATCAAATATTTGACGAATAAATATGTTCCAATGATTGAGACATACGCCTATTATATTTCACAAAAATTGATCCTATCAAGAATATGTAAAACATGGATATCTTTGAAACAGGGGCAGCTAGGATTTCATTCCAAACGGATTTTTCACCTGTAATCATCAAAAAATATACCCCTGCTTTTAGTTTTTGTCGACATTTTTATGCAACCTAACGTCGCTTCCTGACCACCGTGTGCAATAAATATTACAAGTTCAACTTTAAAACTTTGAAATTGGATTTTTGCATAAATCTTTTCTACGATGTCTCACGAGTATTTAATTTCACTATATAAAAATAATCGGTAGAAGGATTTTTGAGATAAATCGATTTTTGTATGGTCATGTAGCGTTTTCCGATCAGTATGCCTTTGCAATAAATATTACAAGTTTGAAACATGTTTAGATGTGTTTAATTTCAGTTAATACATGATGAAGTTGCAAAATATTCCAACTGGAAATAACAAACTCGAAATTAAAACGATTAAATTTGTTGAAATTACAAGGTTGAGCAATTATTTCACTTTTAATAAGTAGTTCATTGATGATATCAAAATATTTTTAAAAAACTGTGTGACCATTAGGTGTTATTGGTAAATCAATCGTAGCTCTCTTTAAATGTTGCAATCTTCGTTTTCCTTTGATAAGTGCGCATTATCTAATTGATTATGTAGCTATTAAAGTTTTTACTTACTATATCTCATTTATCATCACGACAATATATATACCACCTGGAATAAAAAATGTCGAGAGAGAGAGAGAGAAAGAGAGAGACTCAGGATGTGACAATAGCCTCAATTAGGTTCGGGATTATAGATTTGGGTTTAAATATCATCAATCTTAAATGCACATCTACGAATCTAATTATTCCTTGAATTTTTGCGACATTTGAAAGCAATATAAAAAGTCGACATTTTACTTTACCATTTAAAATGAAAAACAATCTACAATGAATTCTTTCTCATATCATTTTCGTTATTGTCCACAAATACTGGAAGAATTAACGTCATATTTACGCAAAGTATCAAGAGGAAAATTTAATCTGTAATAAATGTGACCGTTCGCAAAGAAAGGGACGTACTGCGGAGAACATCGATTTTTATTTTTTTATACCACTTAATACTTTTTTAATTGCTCTTTTATAATAAAAACTACTATTCCTATATCTGAAAAATTCGAATTGTCATTAAACTGCAAAGTGAGGCCCTCTCATGGATTTCCTGTGCTGGACCGCCTCTTTCATCGCTTCTCCTGAAAAATGAAGCTACCGCTCGTTAGGTCCCTTTCTTCGCAGACGGTCACATATGCAACTTATAATATCAAATGCTTTAATATTAGTACACATATATTTCGTGAGTTGCTTAGAAGTTTTGCTAACATTCGTAAAATGAAATTCTTATAACTTTTAGTAATATAAATTAATCTGGTAAACAAGGTACAGACATTTTTCATCAACTTTACACGTCAAAACGCCTAGGCTCCCATATATTCATGAATTTGGAAATGGTTTCCATCATTTTTTGAAGATTCAATCATTTAAATTTTATATTTCAATTTAGTCGATTTTCGACTGAGCTTTTATTTGCGTGTCAAAATATATTTTATAAATAAATGCACCTAAAGCTATGTGTAACACCAAAATTGCAACCCCAGCTGCATAAACATTGCTCGGGACGCTATCCATACCCAAGGCACCTGTAAAAAAGGAAAAAAAAGAAAATTAGTATATTAATTCAGTAACTTTAAAGGTTATGAGTTTCTCTGATGGATTGGCCAAAATTTTAGGTATGAACATAGCCGTATTTATTTTTGATACGTAATTTATCGAAGTAACCTTGGATAAAAACAATAAAGGTAATTATTTAATTAAAATCAGATACTAGATTGTAATTTAGAGTAGGAAGATCAAAATAACAAGGTTTCACATATTCACAAGCCACCAAGTAGTAAGTTCATGTTGTAACACGGCCTTAACTTTCCCTCGACTGGCTCGAAATTTACTTCAAGCGATATCCAATTGGTGAGCTCCTGTTTGATCATTAGGCCTCGTGTAACGATTATAATAATCGACGATTATTATAATTATTTAAATTTATAATTTAAATCAAACGTTAACTTTCAGCCTTCTGATGCTTAGAAGTCCAACACACTCCAAAACATTTTGATTCAAATCGTTTAAAGTTCAGGAATATAGGTACATACAGAATGGAACGCGCCTGTCTGCTTGAGTCAGTCTAGCGTGAATGCGTTCTGTGAAATGAGCGAAGCAATAGAACTGCCGGAGACGATGCTTCTACGTCCATTTCGCTAAGTAATGTTAAGGCAGGAATCGAGTTTTTTCGCTCAAAGGGATGGAGACCCTTTGCTCAAATTAGCATCCATCCAGCAGGTGGTCGCAGAGATAGCCAATCAGGTACCCAAGGCTTGAAACTCTGAATAGTTTTTTTTTATTTACGGAAAGGCTCGGAAAGACCACACCGAAAATATTTCGGCAAGGGTTCAGAAAGAGTTTCGAAATGTTTGGAGCTATCACACTTACCGAGCCTTTTCGAATCTTTCCAAATGTCTCACTCTCTGACTTCTTTCCAATCATTAACATATGTCCCGCTAGTTCACTCATTCCGAATGTTTCCGATTTCATTCCGAATGTCTCACCACTTTACTCTTTCCGAATGTTTCCAATTTCTTTCCGAATCAAAATAAACAAATATATTCTCGTAATAATAATTTTTTTTAAATTACACATACACGCAAACGCTTAGTTTGCCCACCGTTTATAGACATAAAAAATGGTCGATTCCGCATAGTGTGCAAAGGCGATGAACAAAATCGCCAACATTGGTAAGCAAAATGCTTTCACAGGTAAGCAAAATGCTCTCCATCGTTACCAAAATATTTTGCTCGTCACTTGTATTAAAAGTGCTATCTAGCGTCGCAAACGGCTACTATGTTAACATCAAGTTGGGTCAGTGAGGTTTTATTCGATGTCTGTAAACGGTAGGCAATATAAGGTTTTGCATTGTAATTTGTAAAGAAAACATTATTCGATACACGAGGCCTCACGGGCAGGTGCTCCCTAGGGTGGCCTTTATTTTTCACTTTTCGAATTTCTCTGCTCTCACCCCCCAATTTTGTTCGAATGCCCGAAAAAAATCTCTTCCAAATTTGAGCGAAATCGGTTGATATGTAGGGGTGGCGCAAAGACCATAAAGTTTCCCATTGATTTAACATGGAAAAAAGTCAGCTTTTTGCAAATCTAATATTTAAACGCGATAATATGTTACAAATAATTGCGTGTTCCAGTATATTATTCAGAACTCATCAGAGAATCATAAAATAGATTCACTGCATCTTCCATATTAAAAATCAACAGAGAAAAAACAGTCGAACACTCAGGAAAAAATTCGAACATGGAGTTGAAGAAAAATAACCATTTAACGTTTTTTATACAGTTTGAGTACTTGAAACCCGATTCTGATATATGTACATATAATAATACTAATAAGTCAGTCATTAGGACAACCCTGGGATTTCACCGGGAGCGGGTGCCATTCTACAAAATTGCACACCGAGAGAACATACTTACGTTTTATGTATGAGAAATCCATGAATTTGATGCTTGACCTATTCATGCTAAGACGGTATGAATTTCGAGCATTAATAGCTTAAAGTTCGTACTGAAAACGCATGACAGGTCTCATACTCGAAACTCTAGAACTTCATACTAGTATACTAAGGTGGCCAAGCGAGTGAATAAGGGTAAGCGCAATCTTACTCCGAGCGTTTGTGATCCTTACTAAAATAGTATGGTCCCCATGCGTTTAAGGCATTAGCTTGTTTGTACATTAAACGCGTGCCGTTGTTATATACTCTCAGACCATACAGTTTAGACTTCAAGTGAATGGTATTATGCGTATTTCGTAGAGCGTACCTCAACACTGAATTAGTACACATTCTTACTAATTCAGTAAGAATGTCTGCTATCATAGTTTGAAATAAACCATACTAACGTAGCGTGAGACGAGATCAGACGAAAGAAGTAAGTATGTTCTCCCGGTGCACCCGCTCCCGGCGAAATCGCAGTAACGTTTCAGCTGTAACCACGTCTCACGACCGTAAGATAGGTGTTTACAATCTGCGATGGACTCAATTCGACCATCCGGCAAAAGTCTCGTGCACATTGAGGAAACGAAGCGATCCAAGGACGACCGCCTTCTGCATCTTCTCCTCAAGTGTTTGAGCATTTCGTTGACACGCAGTAATGCTTTTCAGGCTATTAACCAGTGAAAGCTTGTCACCTCTAAGAGCACCGAGGATCAGGACGACTAGCTTTAGAAAATATTCCGGGTATAATCGTCGCAACTCCCTTATAAGGTCTTTATACCTCTCTTTCTTTTCATTCTCCTTGGCTGTGATGTTCTTGTCGGCTGGTGCCGAAAATTCGATATCGAACATGGTTTGTTTCTCGAAGTCAAGGAGAACTATATCAGGCCTCAAATGCGCGACAGAAACAAGTGTCGAGAATATGAAGTTCCAGTATGTGCGGTACTTCTCATTTTCGACAACTGACTCTATTTACCTAGAAGCGTTTGTTGGAGTGGTGTCAGGTCTCACTCCGGAATACGCTCTTTGACATTAGATATGAGGTGAAAATGTTGGCCAGATGCTGATGCGTTGAAGGAAATTTCTTCCGACAGAAGGTTTTGATACCGCCTGGTCCCGGAGCGGAATAGTTCTTCATGCTCTTAATACTTTTTTCACTTTCTTGGTAGTGATACGTGGGCATTCGTCCTCAGGTATCTCCAAAATGCCTCGACATCCACTGGTTTAGGCAGGTGGTTGACAGTAATTGGAGGGTCTTGGAAGAGTCAAGATGGGTCAGAGAAAAACTGTTCGTTTCCCTGACTCACCTCTCTCTCCGCTCTAGACTTCTTCTAGCGTCAGATAGTACTCGTATTCTGTCAACAATATGCTGCCTGATGGTCAGCAGTTTTGAATTTATTTGTAAATGAAGTTCAATGAAATGCAATAAAATTAATTTTTACTTTATCAAGTTTTATCCTTACACGGCTTCGCATGGGTGCCCTCTACCGATGCAGATAAAATCATTGTACAACTCTCAACATTTGCATGCAACTTTGGAAAAACAATCTAAAATGACGACGCGTATTAACACCTATGTACCCATCTGCTGCTGGTGTAAAATATTTTGATTCTGAAGAATGTGCCATCATATCCACAATTTCAGTACAAAGTTTTATAGAAGTACATAGTAAATGATATAAAAAAGTATCGGTTATATGTTTGATCGGGTGTTTAATCACAGTAAAAATTACGGAAAAATATATTGTGGGGCAAGAATTAATTCAGAAAATCTTGAAAGAACACAATATCATTTAATTCAAAAATACAAATTCTGAATTTGTTTATGAAAATTGTTTAAATAATTAATATTTATTGTAAATTTGCAAAGCATCGTAGGAAAGAGTTTATTTATTTTATTTATTTAAGAACAGTGTACGGGCAGAGCCCTTTATTACAAATCGACTTATAAACTAATTGAAAAGCAAACCTAAATCTGAATCAGCTGAACGAGCATAATGGCCGCTATTTCTGGTTGAGTTGCGCAACAAATGGTTGAATTCAGTAGCAGTAGTATCGAAAAAATCGATATTATTGTTGCATTTTTTATTTATATGATTCGCTTCTTGACATATCCTAGACAATGCCGAATTCGCTCCATAGTTTGTGCGATGATGAGGTACATGGAAGTGTTTTTGTTCGAAGAGATTTTACGGGTGCATTTAGTTTAATTTCGGAAAGTAAAGTACGACAGTTTATAGAATTATTCAAGATATTGTGCAGGAATCGCAAATCAGCCAGGAGGAATCTAGAACAAATTTTTGGAATATTCAGTAGCGCTCTAATCCCGTCATAATCGTGATCACTCCTGTTCATAGCCATGCCCAGCTGTCTAGCCGCGAATCGAAGGAATCGGTTCTGAATGTGTTCGAGTCTGATCTTATGAACGGCATATTTCGGAGACCAGATGACTGATGCATATTCTATAAGTGGCCTTACTAGTGAGAAGTAGAGGACCTTTAGCGCAAGTGGATTTTTGAGTAGAGAAGCATTTCTAGTAACGAAACCTAGAGATCTAAGGGATTTGTTTGCAGCGGCAGAAACCTGATCATCGAAAGATAATGTCTCGTCAAAGTGTACCCCAATGTCACGCACACGAGTGACCCTGTCCAGCACCTCCCCCCCGATGAGATAGTTGTACTTAGGAAAATGGTTTCTCCTAGAAAATGATATGACAACACATTTCTTAATATTAAGCTGCATCCCATTTAGAGTGCACCAATCTTGCAACCGATCAAGGTCGTCCTGTAGGTCGATACAATCTAGATGGGAGTTTATTTCTTTATATAATTTGAGGTCATCAGCGAAAAGCAAAAAGAAGCAAAATTAAATAAATGTGCCGATGTCGTTAACGTGAAGGAGAAACAAGAGAGGTACCAGATGCGATCCTTGTGGCACACCAGACGAGGCGAGAAAAACTTCAGAAAATTTCCCATTGAGACGTACTGATTGAAATCTACCATCCAAATAGCTAGAAAGCCATGAAAGTAAGTTAGAAGTAATCCCAAGAGCTCTGAGCTTAGCCACTAGAATGCCGTGGTCAACAGTGTCAGACGCCTTAGAAAAATCAGTATATACTGCGTCAACTTGAGAGCCCAATTCAAGCTTCTGTGATAGGTAATGCGTGTAAATACAGAGATTAGTTACCGTAGATTTCTTTCTCATGAAGCCGTGCTGTTCCTCTATAATGATGTTACTGGAAGCAAGGCAAAGATGGTCAAAAATAATACTCTCAAAAACTTTAGCCATGGAATTGAGTATAGTTATCGGTCTATAGTTTTTAACATCCTTACAGTTACCTGATTTGAATATGGGAACAACTATACCCTTCTTCCACTCTTGAGGGAACTAACCTTTCGAAATTGACAAGTTGAAAATGATATGTAATGGAGTAATAAACGCGGAGCGACACGACTTCAAGAGAGAGGGGGGTATACCATCAGGTCCGGCCCCTTTATTCTGATCTAATTTCGAAAGCTTGTACAAAATTTAATTCCTACTGATTTTTAAATTGCAGATGTCTATAACATCAGTTTGCTTGAAATGGGCATCGCTGGAGATCGGTTCTTTATAAACGGATTTAAAATGTCTGGAAAAAAGTTCAGCTATACCCTCACTAGTGTACGCGTGTTCGTTGTTAAAAAACATTTCGTTAGGCAAATTATTATCATTTTTAATAGCATGTATGTAATTCCAAAAAGATTTAGGATTAGATATAATGGCATTTTCAGTATTCGCAAGAAATGATTTATAACAAGTTTCCGAGAGTTTCTTACATTGCGTTCGAAGATTTGAAAATTGTTGGTAATCGCTCAGATTACGAGATTGTTTATATTTAGCATGAGCAATTTTCTTGGCAATAACACAATGTATCAAATTACTGTCGAACCAAGGGGGATAGGAGGAGGGTTTAACAATTATTGTAGGCACGAAGTAATTAATTGCAGTAAAAATATAAGTATACAAAGTGTCTATACCCTCATCTACAGAAGATGAAGCAAGGAGGTAATCCCAGTCAACTTCATTAATAAAGTTACTAATTGCCGCAGTGTTCGCTTTCCTAAAATTGAATCGAACGAAGTTAGGTGTGAGATGATTTAAATCACTAGCTACGAGAGGCCCTTTAAGATCAAGTGTAAGGGGAGGGTGATGGTTATCAATGGGCAATAATGGATCCACTGCTACAAGTAAGGTGTCAAGAATATTATTGGTGAATAAAAAGTCTAACAGACCCCCGTGCACATTATAGTTGTTGTTCATTTGCGAAAGATTCAAGTAATCAAGGACATCGGATACAGTACACGAGATGTCAATACACAGCTGTGACGACCCCGGTTTTGGACAGCAGCTGGGACCTTGTTCGGAGTTTAAATTCCACATTGCATACGGCATGTTGAAAGCACCAAAAATATAAACGGTTGAATCAGGAAATGAGTGCAGAACCTCCTCACATATAGTACTAAAGTCGATATAACTTTGTAAGTTAGCATTTGGAGGAATATAAAAAGCGCCAATTATGTGGGTTTCAGAGTTGATAGAGAATCTCATGAACACATGTTCAACCGTATTAACATTAGTGGTGACTTCGACACCCCCTAGGCAGTGTTCGGAAGCAACTAAGAATCCACCACCCCGTGCATTCTCGCTAGTCAGAACGCTTCTATCACACCTAAAGATATCGTAGCCTAGGAAACCCAACTCAACATTTTCAATATTAGTATGAAGCCATGTCTCAGAGAAAATAATAACATTGTAATAACTCAACGGAATAGCTTGACGCAATAAATTTAATTTAGTACGTACGCCCCTGACGTTCTGGTAGTAGACTGTGATCGAAGAGTTACAGGTGCCGGTCTTCTTGCGTGTGTTGGCAGGAGGGGGATTGATAGTGGTAGGAGAGACACGTGGTCCTACTTGCTTGAAGTGACGTTTGTCAATGTTATGTTTGTATGCTGTTTCACTTTTGTAACAGCTGGAATCCCTTGACGATACTTCACCATGAGATCTACTTCTCCCATTTGCAGACGGGAGGCAAGCTCCCTCTTGACTTCTGATAACTCCTCCAATTGAGCTTTTGTTTTGTCTAGTGTTATCCAAATTGATTTCAATAGATTGATTTTGCCGGCATCCTTCATGTTGCCGGTACCCTTCTTTGCATTGAGAAACGACCGAAGTAGCGCATGCGCTGCTTCCGATGAGACACATATCAGCTTCATCGGCCGAGGCCTTGCTTGGGTCTGCGAGAAAATACATAGGAAGACATAGGAATTTCTTTGCTAGTGGAGCCATCCTCATTACTCTTCTCGGGAATTCCGAAGAGTATGAGATTATTTTTCCTGGAGAATCTCTGCTCCATTTCAGAGAGACATTGACGGGTGAGTGACTTGATGACAGTGGATGGGTGGGAGGTATCAACAGATTTTAATTTGTTAATCGTACCTTCAGCAGCATCCATCCTGATAGTTAGGTCTGAAACTCGCTTTTCTGTGTCATCGATTCTTAGAATGGCATTGTCGATTTTCAAAGAAAGATTGTCCAATTTTTCGGAAAGCGAATTTACGGAAGTTGAGACCATTTCGAGTTTCGGTTTCATAGATGCGAAGCCACTTTGCATAATACGTTCGATGTCCCCAATCGTAATAGGTGCAGAAGGTGGTTCTGGCGAAGTTGGAGTGCGAGATCTTGGACGGCAACATTTGGCATAGGACCCATCGTCAAGAGGCGTTGCGCGCTGAGCACAAGCAGGATGATAAGGAGTTTGACATCCAGAGCACAAAACCGCATCTATCACAGTGCCTTTACATCCGCGACAAGTTTTCTCAGCGGGTACGAGTAATTTGTCGGGTTTTCCCTTAGGAGGCATATTTTTAGAACACTAGCAAATAAACAAAAAAGGTAATAACTACTAGTCAACAGGTAACTTTTAGGTTATGTTGCAATACACTTGTACATACACTAACACTCAGGTGCGACGAAGAGTTATCTAAAATATATTCTTTGTTGATTCCGTAAACAAGTTGAGCCTAATTGATTAAATTATTTCTTGGAAATTTGCAAGACATCATATAAAAGGCATCAAAAAGATATTCTTAGTTAATTCTGTAAAAAATTGAATCTATTCGTTGAAAAACAGTCAACCTCTGAATTTGTTTAGAAAATTGTTTAAATAATTACTAAGTATTGTAAATTTACAAACCAACCTAAAAAGGAGTCATCGTAAAAATATTCTTAGTGGATTCCGTAAACAAACGAGCCAATTCGTTTAAAAATAGCCAAACGCTGAATTTGTTTATAAAAATTGTTAAAATAATTAATAATTATTGTAAATTTGCAAAGAATAATAGAAAAAAGTAATCGGAAAGACATTCTTGTTTAATTCTGTAAGGAAATTGAACCTATTCGTTGAAAATGACAAACCTCAGAATTTGTTTATAAAAATTATTGAAATAATTAATAATTCTTTTGAATTTATAAGTCATCATAGAAAAGAGTCATCGGAAAGATATTCTTAGTTTACTCAGTAAAAAAATTGAGCCTATTCTATAATTTTTCTATAATTTCTCATTTCTCCTATATCACAGGCGATGCGAATCTGCATCTCATTGACCTGTGAATTTCAAGTGATTCATTCTAATCGAAACAAATTTCACCGAATCTGAATAATTTTAATGGAAGATGTTATTTTGTCGACCAGGGTAATTAATTAATTAATTTTCTGATGTTAAATTTTGTCGATTACTGGTCAATTATTTTTCTGGAGAATCGAGAAAAAATCTGTCTCAGCCCGGATTTGAACCAGGAACGCCACTATTCACGAGTGGAGCGTTGACCAATTACGCCACCGAGCCGACGCAGATAATTTCTTATTTCTCCTATATCACAGGCGATGCGAATCTGCATCTCAATGACCTGTGAATTCCAAGTGGTTCATTCTAATCTGAACAAATTTCACCGAATCTGAATAATTTTAATGGAAGACGTTATTTTGTCGACCAGGGTAATCAATTAATTAATTTTCTGATGTTAAATTTTGTCGATTACTGGTCAAATACGCCTCGATGGCGTAATTGGATAACGCTCCACTGCTGAATAGTGGCGTTCCTGGTTCAAATCCGGGCTGAGGCAGATTTTTTCTCGATTCTCCAGAAAATTATTTGACCAGTAATCGACAAAATTTAACATCAGAAAATTAATTAATTAATTACCCTGGTCGACAAAATAAAAAGTTTAACTTTTTCGCCGAAAAATAGCCAAACTCTAAATTTGTTCATGGAAATTATTTGAAGAATTGCCAAATAGCATCTATTTTCAATGAATAGTAATGAAACTTTTATTTCTCTCATACTTTATACCAAAACTCTGTTTTTCAATTAGCTCAACAACTGCTGGAAACTATTTCTATACAAATTAACCAAAGATATATAACGTTCTTTGATTAAAAAATATGGTATGTAAACTTTGTTGTTAAATGAAAAATAAAAAAAATGTATTACAAAAGATCAAAACATACAAATCTTTCTGAAATTTTAAAAACTTTGATCACAAAAAAATGGTACTCAATTCTTTGAAATTTTCGAACATTTTGAACTTTAAATTAGATCTGCTCAGAGAGGGGAAATTTGGTCAAAAATGCTCATTTGCCAGAAACGATTTTTCTACATCCATTGGCAGACCTGTTATAAATGAACTGTCATTGAAAACTCTTCTTTTAAAAACGAGCGTCAAGGTAATATACCTAAATGTTTTTATTTTACCAACATATGAAAGAATCCCCCAGGATTACAAGATGCCGTGGGATGGTGGTGGTGGCGACATCTATTCAGCATCGAGAAGGTGGACTTCCTGCAAATTTTCTCAGGCCCTGGTCTACAGTGGTTACGTGCCAAATAAATATGCAATGTAAATGCAAATTGGCTCTCGACGTAATTAGCTGGGACCGACGATGAAGAAGACGGCAATAGGGAGCTTCACTTCTGGAAGGAGGATCGATTCGTAAAGTCAAGCTGTGGCAAGCTGCCACGTACTATACAAGAGTGTTTCTCTTGTTTCAATTACTGCTGTGTGATCTTATTGACTACCTGTTGTTCGTCCTGAAGACTGCCTAAGAACTACGTCATGAAAGACGTTCAAACTTTTTGTAGAAGTCTTAGCTTTTGTGATGGCCATGTTGTAGACGCGATGGAATTTCGATTTATTCAGTGTTCCGTTCCAGAACGGACTATAAGTGTAAAATTCATTAATTTAATCGATCACTAAATGCACACGTTTCTGTTTTACTGATTTTATTACAAAATCCCTCCATTCTCGTGCATGAATACAATATAATAATAATATATAATAATATATATATAATAATAGTAATAATACAACGCCACTCTGCTAAAATAATGACCAACGCGGAAACCGGGAGTTAGCTGTTGGTTTTTCCTTCTCCTTTAGATTAGTAGTATGGTTTGTTTTCGGCGATGGTATAAAAAGAGGGAAACAAATAAGCATCAAGAAAATATGAGAGAAAAAAAATGAAAACTTCGTTTTCTCTCATATTTTCTTAATATAAAAAAACGATCGAAGAAAGCTTGACTTGGTGATTTCTTTAGAAATCTTGAGGTTTATCTAAATAAGCATCACTATCATTCCCCTTTCCTTAAATTATGTTTCCTGGTCGATCTAGGAAGCAGCCAGAAAGCTTGTCTTTTTTAGGTGCTCATCTTTACTTTGTCTTTTTTTATCTGTAATCTTTTTAAACGATTTCTTTACCTGTGACCTTTACCTGATTTTTTACATGCTGTCTCAGCGCACGTCACATATATATGTATGTGCATATAATATAAAAAAGGGTTGAACAACCACCACAGGGTCCCACCGAGAGTAACTGCCAACTAAAAATGACACCGGCTCCCAGTAGATCCGCGGTAAATCACACTTATGGCCACGTCTCACAACCGTGAGATGGGTGGTCACATGGCACGATGAAATCGCAACGACAGACCGGCGAAACCCTTGTGTGTCATGAGGACACAAAGCAACCCAAGGATGACAACTTTATGCATCCATCTCCAAAGTGCCTTGGCATACTTTTGGGACGCGGGTATGGCTTTAAGGTTATGAAACAGTGATAGTTTCGCACATCCGAGAGCACCTATCACAAGGACAATTATTTGTACCTTATATTTTGAGAACAGTCGTTGCAGCTCCCTTTTAAGGTCTTGAAACCTCACCTCCTGTTCTTCCTCCCTGACAGTGACGTTGTATTCGGATGGAGTGGAGAATTCGATCACGAATATAGTTTGTTTCTCGAAGTCTTGGAGAACGATGTCAGGCCTCGAGTGTGCTACGGAGACTGCTGTCCAAAAATCGTAATGCCAGAAAATTTGGCGATTCTCGTTTTGAACAATTGACTCGTTCGACAGGGCAGGGTCGCGGCCAACACCGTAAAAGCGACAAAGATGGTAATAAGTCACTCTTAAGGCCGCATGATGTCTGTAGATATACGTCGTTCCTGCGTCGGTGGGACACCCCGATAGTATGTATTCTAGGTACTCAGCGTGCGCATGCCCCGCTCTGCACCTATCACTGGGAACTTCTTGACATAAAAAGCGGTCACGGTATGTTAAGGTGCAAATGGCACCGTCCTGGCATGTGAAAATAAAACCCTCTTTAGAAGTGAAGCATCTAGATGGAGTAATGCACTTTCCTCACTTCTGACGTTAAAATTCAGGCCAAGGGTCGCGGCCGCTTGCTCCGCGGCTTTGTAAAGGAACGCTTCTTCGCCAATCATCTCGTGGTTCCTGACGATTTTTAGGAGAGGATCTCTGCCACTCGCAACGATGTAAGCTGTATTTAGAACAATTTGATCATGAAGACACTGGAGATTCAGAAGTCCCATTCTGCGTTGACGGCGTGAAATGTATAATCGCGAACTGACGAATTGATATGCAAGCTTTTAAGCATATCCATGATCTTACGTGTGGTGATATCAAGGGCCTTAACCCTTAAATGGTAACGTCGGGTCACTCGTGCCTTGACCAAATCTTCTCCCCTTGCTAGCTTAGAGAGAAGCGTGGAGTTTATTTGATTATATTGTTTAAAAAAATGATAAAATCAGCAATATAGTGATTCATCCTTATACTAGGATAGTTGATGAAATTTCGTGAATTTTGTGGAATTTTTTAGAGCACTTTAGAGCACTTTTCAAAGCGCCAGACACGAGTGACCCGACGATACCGTTTAAAGGGGTCGAAAGTTACGTTACCATTTGAGGGTTAAGCTAGTTCTTCGTCCATTGAACCACCCCAAACGAAAAGAGTGGAACTGGGATGGCAAGTATGTTAGTCGCAGATACCTTCTTTAACGCCGACAGATTGAAAGACCAAATCTGTCGAAGAAGATGATTGTATCTGCTTCGGAGAGACAACTTCACTGATGTTACGTCCTAAATGTGGATTTGAGGCACGCCCAGGTATCTATGGTGTCTCCAGTACTAATATGTCTAATAACACTTATATCCACAAGCTTAGGATCCTTGGAAATGCCAGTAATCTTTCCTTTCTTCAGCTTAATTTTGGGACACTTGTCCAAACCAAACTCCATCCCAATCTCTCCTCTGTACGTCTTGTGGATATTTATAGCAGTTTGAAGTTTAATTTTACCAGAGGTGTAGATCTTCAGGTCATCCATATAAAACACATGAGTGACCTTATGCTCGCGCTGATTAGTGTCGCCACAGAGGTATTCAGAAGAATTTCGTAGTGCGAGTGATAGAGGCAGAAGTGTGATGCAAAAAAGCAAAGAACTCATGGTATCACCCTGAAAGACACCCCTCAGGAAGGTGACGTAGTAAATCCAGGCCATTGACATGACGCGTTGATGGGCTGCAGCCTTTTGACAGACACACCTGTCAATTAGGAAGTTCTGTCGACAACCTACTACACCTTTTTCGAGCCACGTTTTCGTACATCTCGCGCCACACAGGCTCAATTCGTCGAAGAATCCTGTTGTTTAAGATAGCTGTAAAGATCTTATACAGTGTGTTCCAATAAGTTTTTGGCCTGAAATTTTCTGGGCTGGACAAAATGCCTTTTTTTGGCAGAGTATAGTGCGTCCTAACACCAGCCACTGCGGAATGGGCGTTTCCGACTATAAATATCAGGTGAATATGCGGGCCAAATTTTGGTGTGTAAAAGTAAACTTCTTCCACCAAAAGTTCTTGATACAATCTGGTCCAGCAGCGGAAAAGTTCTTCGTGCCTCTAAGTGCTTTTTTCAACTCTTCAGCAATGATTGATTGACATTCCTCCTCAGATTTCATGAGGCTGTCGCAAAACTTCTTGAAGCGGATGATATTGTGACTATGTTCTTTCAACTTTACTGTTTTCGGGATCCTGTATACCTCTCTCCAAAAGACTCTACCTCCTTGGGACTGAGTGAATTTTTTGAAGAGGTGCGATGGGTCAGCGAGCAACTGTTGATTCTCCCTGATCCATCTCTCCCTCTTCTGTATTCTCCTTCTCGCGTTGGATAAAAGCCGAATTTCATCAACAACATGCTGCTTGATTGTCAGCAGCTTTGAATTGTTCAGTGTGTGATTCAAGATCCTTAGTTCTTGGGCGAACTTTCAAACCCTTTCTGTGAACGGTCTACCAGATGTTATACAGTCAATCACACATTGAACGCGGGACGAATTCTGTCTTCCCCATAAAATCTTCTTGTTCAGTTGATGCAAGCGTCTTCTTGTCTTTTGATCCATCGTCGGTTTCAGCCTTCGATTTGAATCAGCCAAAGCTCTCGCAGCACCATAGACTGAGCAATTGATGGTCCAGAGGTCGGACTCTTGCGAGATATCTCCACGAAGGGAGGCATCCATTTTAGCCAGATCTTGGGGCTTAGGAGGAAATTGCATGTTAATGTTCTTCCTTGTACTGAATTTGCGATCGTCTCTCAGAAGGTGCTTGCTTTCTGCGGCTGGGCTTAATGTCGCTTCCTCATCTTCGTCTGCAGCTTGATCAAGCAGCGGTTGGGGAAGCACTCCGCGTACAGATCTATTTTTCCCGAGGTAGTCGGATTGATTTCGCAAAAAGACTGATGCGAAACGCGCTGAAGCTCTGGGTGTTTCTGGCACCACAGTGTATGCATACGCGCCATAAAGCCTTCGCGAAGAGGGATAATACTGGCATCGTAGCAGTCTAGCACGTCATTCTTAAGTTGATCCGTCCACTCAATGTGGGCGTTTTGCCGGTTCGTCGTCGTGTTTCCATCTAAATTATTTTCAGCACCCCGAACTCTAGGATGATCGGCATTCTTTGGCGATCCATTGTCGGGTGCTCTGCGCGTTCGACCCTTTTGAACCGCATCTACAACATTTTGGTGGTTTGTTGGTTTCATTTTTGTTCCCACCAGCAGCTAGGGAAAGGGTTCGTCCATCCTTGTAGAGCCCCGCGTGCAAGGATAAGGCTGATACTCTGAGAGGTCGCCGGTATCCCAGAGTCATCGTTAAAGACACATCACCGAGGTGCCATGCAGCTTTCGGCACGGTTCTCACACCTTCGCTTAGGGGTTATTCCTTCGGGACCATGCCTGGACAATTGTCCGCGACTGCTTATTAATTATTGTAACCGTATTCAGCAGAAACCCTTGGTACGGGGACCCTCTATCCGCAACCCGAGGACGCGTTCGGTGGCTCTGTCATAAGCCCTTCGGTTCTATTCCGAAGGAATAAACCACCGCAGTGACCGACTGAGAGCAATTGACATCTAAAAAAATGTTAGTAGCCCCCAATAGAACCGCGGTAAATCACACTTATGGCCACGTCTCACAACCGTGAGATGGGTGGTCATATATATATATATGTATGTATAGTTAAAAGTTTGTCATAAGGACAACCGCAGGATTTCGCCGGGAGCGGGTGCTAATCTAAAAAAAAATTTGCACACGCTCCCAGCGAAATCGCGGTAAAATTTCAGCTGTCCCCACGTCTCACGACCGTGAGATGGGTGGTTACAGTCTGCGCGAACTCAATACGATGATCCGGCGAAAGTCTCGTGCACCCTGAGGACACGGAGCGACCCAAGGACGACCGCCTTCTGCATTCTCCCTGCAAGTTTCTCAGCATTTTGTTGACACGCAGGGATGCTTTTCAGGCTATTAACAAGTGAAACCTTGGCACCTCCAAGAGCGCCAATGATCAGGACGATTAGCTTAACAGAATATTCCGGGTATAACCGTCGCAACTCCCTCATAAGGTCTTTATACCTTTCTTTCTTTTCTTTCTCCTTCGCTGTGACGTTTTTGTCCGCTGGTGCCGAAAATTCGACAACGAACATGGTTCGTTTCTCGAAGTCAAGAAGAACCATATCAGGCCTCGAGTGCGCAACAGAAACAATTGTCGAGAATATGAAGTTCCAATATATGCGGCACTTCTCATTCTCGACAATTGACTCTATTTCTCTAGGGGCGTTCAGCGGAGAGGTATTTGGGCTAATGCGGTAAGAGTGACAGAGATGGTAATAAAGCACTCTCAGTGCCGCATTGTGCCTTTGGATGTAGGTTGTTCCCGCAAGAGCTGGACAACTAGATAGTATGTGTCCTAGATGCTCGGGGTGTTCATGACACGCTCTGCAGCTATCATCGGGAATATCTTGGCTCAAAATGTGGCGACGGTATGCGAGAGTGGAAATGACACCATCTTGACATGCCAAAATGAAGCCCTCTGTGCCCGACTTTAATCCGGGTGATCTAAGGAAAGCAAACGTCAGCTCATACGACATCGACTGATCTTCCAAATTTTTGTGGAAGATGCCGTGCATCTTCTTGTCGAGGAGCTCTTCGCGGAAGTTTTTCTCCTGTGCTTTCTTAATCCGGGCCTTCAGGAGTGAGTGAGTGAGTTTGCCTACTTCTTCGTGTTTTCTGACCATTTTAAGAAGAGGATCTTGTCCATTTGCGACAATATGTGCTGTACCCAGAATAATCCTGTTGTAAAGACATCCAAGATTCAGTATTCCACGACCACCTTGACGGCGTGAGATGTAAAGTCGTGGAACAGAAGACTTAAGGTGCATGCTTTTGTTCATGTGCATGACCTTTCGGGACCCGATATCGAGGGATCTCAGCTCGTCCTTCGTCCATGGAACTACTCCAAATGAATAGAGTACTACTGGGACGGCAAGCATGTTCGTTGCAGATACTTTGTTCCTCGCCGACAGTTCGGAAGACCATATCTGTCGGAGGAGACGTTTGTATCTGCATCGGAGAGTATCCTTTATAGATATTACGTCCTGAATGTGGCTTTGTGGCACGCCCAGGTATGTATAGGTCTCTCCAGCGCAAAGCTGTCGTATAGCGCTTCTGTCAACGAGTTCAGGATCTTCGGGGATGCCGTTAAGTTTTCCTTTCTTCAAATTAACCTTGGCGCATTTCTCTAACCCGAACTCCATTCCAATCTCTTGAGTGTACTCTGTGACAATTTTTAGAGCTAGATGTAGTTTCTCTTGATTTCTAGCATAGAGCTTAAGATCATCCATGTAAAATACATGAGTTACCTTATGCTTTCGATTTCCAGGTTTGCCGCAGAGGTACCCTTCGGAATGGCGAAGTGCGAGAGATAGTGGCAATAATGTGAGGCAAAAGAGGAGAGGGCTCATGGTATCGCTCTGAAACACACCTCTCTGAAAGGTGATACTGTTAGTGATCACACGATATTTTCCAGATAAGATGGTAAATCTGGTTTTCCAAAGCGGCATTAATCTCTCTATGCATCTCACGATGTGCGGATGAACCTTTAAGCTTTCCAACAGACAGATGATAAGTCTATGGGAGGTTGAATCAAAAGCTTTTCGGTAATCTATCCAGGCCATCGATAGAGATCGTTGATAGGATGCTGCATCTTTACAGACACATCTATCGATGAGCAGGTTCTCCCGACATCCTGCTACGCCTTTCTTCGAGCCACGTTGTTCATACATCTCTCGCCACACAGGTTTAATTGTCCGAAGAATCCTATCATTTAGGATGGCTGTGAAGATCTTATACAGTGTGTTCAGACAAGTTATTGGCCTGTAATTCTTAGGGTCAGCTAAGTTGCCCGTCTTAGGCAGGAGCACTGTGCGCCCTTCCACCAACCACTCCGGAATAGGCTCTTCCGACTTTAGATATGAGGTGAAAATTCGGGCCAGATGCTGGTGGGTAGAAGGAAACTTCTTCCACCAGAAGGTCTTGATACCATCTGGTCCCGAAGCGGGAAAGTTCTTCATGCCTCTTAATACGTTTTTCACCTCCTCGGTAGTGATAGGTGGGCATTCTTCCTCAGGTGTTATGAGGGCATTGCACAGCTCCTTGAAGCTATTTATGTTCTTTGAGTCTTCTTGAAGTGGATGCTGTATCTCGTAGACTTCTCTTCAAAATGCTTCGACCTCCTCTGGTTTGGGCGGATGGTCGACAGTAATTGGAGGGTCTTGGAAGAGTTTAGATTGATCAGATGAAAATTGTTGATTTTCTCTGACCCACCTCTCTCTCCGCTCTAGACTTCTCCTAGCGTTAGATAGTATTCGTATTCTGTCAACAATATGCTGTCTGATGGTCATTAGCTTTGATTTGTTGATTGTGTGATGACGGATCCGCAGTTCGCGCGCGAACCGTCGAACCTTGGCAGTGAAATTCCTGCCAGATGTTATGTAGTCAATCATAGACTGAATGCGGGACGCGTACTGTCTAGCCCAGCCTATCTTTGTGCTGAGTTGATGCATTCTTCTTTTGGTCTTATGATCAACCGTTGGTTTTTTTTTACGGCTTGCATCTGCCAAAGTTCTCGCTGCATTGTGCACACCACAACTGATAGTCCAGAGGTCGGATTCTTCGGCAAAATCTCCACGAAGTTCATCATCCAATTCAGTCAGATCTTTGGGCTTGGGAGAAACCTGAATGTTGATGTTTCTCCGGGTCCTGAAGCATCGTTCTTCCGCTATTGGATGCCTGTTCGCGGTTGGTCTCAGTGTCGCCTCTCTTTCTCTGTTGCCGGCTTGTTCTGGATGCGGTTGAGTAGGCACTCTGCTTATATAACCTCTTTTCCGGAGGTTCTCGGCATGGTTTCGCAGACGTTGTTGCGAAAAGTCTGAGAGCTCTGGGTGTTTCTCGCATCACAGAGCATG
>CAKNXH010061468.1:164269-225296 GCA_932178445.1 Andricus quercusramuli
GAGCAGCAGTGAGATTCCGATAGCGTGTCGAAAATCGAACGGACCTCTTTTTCTAATGTATGGAGATAGAAAGAGAGGTTTGTTCGATTTTCGACTTCTAAACAGCATCTGAGTCCCAATGCAGGACGTGTGAAACTTCTTCGAAACGCGCTGCTTTTCTCGATTAAAAACGGAACTACTACTTTTAAAAATTCTTCGACACGCGTTGCTTTTTCCGATTCAAAGCGGAACTGCTACTTTTGCTCTGATTTCCTGTTCCAGTGGAGAAAGCATACAATTGAGAAACACGCGCACGTGTGGGTTAATCGGTTGTTTTCAAATATAAATTTGTTCTAGACGTGTCGGCTTTTGTGATTAAACAGGACGTCATTAAAATACTCTTACAGTACGGACGAGGAAATAGAATCTTTTCAGATGCACGAAAAAATGGTGTAAGTACTCTCTATATATTATTCTTATTGTATATTATTTCGTTCAGCAATACCGTATCTTCTATTCGTCAATCTGACCTCGAAAAAAGTTAATTTAATCTTCCGTTTTTTTTAAGTTTGAAAGATTTTTATTTTATTTGAGGTCAGATTGACCAAATTAGAGTTGTTGAGGTTAGAGCCGCTACATGGAGTGCAAGAAATTATCAATCTACAATATTCTTTTTGGCAATCTAGCCTGCAAAAAATTTATTTCACACTCGCGACTTTTCAGAGCGAAATAGTTTTTATTCTCCTTTTCGACAATCTAACCTCGAAAAAGTTATTTTACATTCAAAATTTGTCAGTATACATTTTTTTGAGGTTTGATAGCTGAAAATGTGATTTTTTTGAGATTATAACCGGTACACCGAGTGCAAGAAATTAGCATTAAACATCATCCAGCGGGCACAGAATTTTACAACGTCGTAACGATGTCGTGAAAATGTCGCCAAATTTTGTGTCCACTGGGCATATAATGACGAAACATTCCAAATTTATTTTATCGATGATTTTCAGAGAGGTGACAGGTTTCTTGGATGCCACTGGCGGTGTGAAGAACATTAATATCAAAGGTACACTAAGCTCATTATTTTCGTTTGTAATAAACAATGGCAGTGCACATCGCATGAGAGTTCTCATTTGGGGTGACAAAGCAAAAGAATTTGCTGGAAAAGTTCAACTAAGAAATGTGAGTATCATTTTGTGTTTGTTAGAAATGTGAGTATTATTTTTGTTTTTGAGATTTAAAATGTTTTCAGACTTTAAAGCTTTACACTCATTCTTTGTTTGTTAACATGCGCATGATTCATAATAATAATTAAACTGATTATATCCTCATTTTTCAGATTTTGGAAATTAACGCAGGCACACTAAAAGAGTCAAATCCTAAATTTCGAAATCCGAATGAGAAGATTCATTTACTTGAATTTAATGTCCAGCGTTCCAGCGTAATAATATTTCATGGGGATCACAAAGAATCCGAAGTACCTCCACCATCATATAAACCGACGGAATTAAAAGACGTGATGTACACTGAGGGGCGAATTGGTAAATATATATTTTCCATAATAGTAAATAATTCTAATCTTTGTTCGATATAACCATTTTAACGAATTTTTATTGTTATTATACAGGGTGTTCTTTTTTAACTTCAGACAACGAAATATCTCAAAAAATACGCATCCTACGGAAAAAATGTCTGGAATAAAAACTTTTTATTTTCGAGGGGGAAAAAAGATTTGTTAAAATTTACCCCACCCCCACCCCGACAGGAGGCATAGGTGGGGGTAACTTTGTAATTTCAAATAGCAACCCCAATTTTTTATCACAGATTCAGATTCTCCTTTACGAAATACGTAAGTTTTATTCGGAAAATTTGTTTCGATTCGCGATAGATGGTTCTGCAATTTCGAAAAACGAAATTGTTGACACTACTTTTAGCTCTGCCCAGGAATAATGACGCGGACGTAGTAGTTGTCTATTCCCTTCGGGGTGCTTAATTTCGGTGAGTCCCCTTGCCTCTCACCATCCATCGGGGTGCTTGATTTCGGTGAGTCCCCTTGCCTCTCACCACAGGGATGCTTGATTTCGATTAATTATTTTACAATAAGTGCTCAAAATGGTGTCCTCGCACTTCGATGCACTTGTTAATCCGCGCTTTGAAAGATTCCACACAACTGCGAATTGTGTCTGGTGATATTTGTGCACAAGCAGACCTGATTCGCTCTATCATATTATCACGAGTTGTGGGCACTTCTTGATACACGCGATTCTTTAGATAACCCCACAAATAGAAATCCGGCGCCGTAAGATCTGGCGATCTGGCAGGCCAATTTACTGGACCTCCTCTACCGATCCATCGTCCATTGAATTCGCGATTGAGTACTTCCCTCGCGATTGCTGCATAATGTGCTGGACAACCGTCATGTTGAAACCACATGTTGTGTCGCACTTCCAAGCTTAGGTCTTCCAGCAATATTGGTAGTTGATTTTCTAAAAAGTCACGATATTTTTCACCGTTCAAATTTCCATCAATAAAATGCGGACCGATAAGTTGATCTCCAATTATTCCACACCAAACGTTCACGGACCATGGACGCTGATGCTCAACTTCACGCAACCAATGTGGATTTTCTACACTCCAATAATGCATCTTGTGCCGATTGACGTTACCATGGTTTGTGAAAGACGACTCGTCTGTGAAGAGTACTAGAAAAAAGAAATTCGGGTTTCCTTGTATCTGCTGAACCGCCCATTGACAAAATGTCACTCGGTTCTGAAAATCATTTCCATGAAGTTCTTGATGCAGTGAAATATGATACGGATGATAATTATGACGTTTTAATACCTTCCAAACACTGGATAGAGACATTCCGGAATCGTGGCTTAGTTGTCGAGTACTAACATGAGGGTCATGAGTGACTGCAGCTAAAATTGCAATTTCATTATCAACTCCAGTAACTGTTACTTGACGCTTCCTTTTTTTCGGGTGTACACTTCCGTCAGTGATGAAGTTTCGGACAACCCGGTAAAAAGAAGCGCGTGAAGGAACACTTTCTGGAAAGCGTTGAGCATAAAGCGTGAGAGCATCATTGATATTCCTGCCACTTTCTCCATAAATGAAAATCATTTCAATCTTCTATTGCTGAGATAGAATTTCCATTGCAAAAGTAATGAAGTAAGGTAATGAGAAAATACAAGGACACCCAAACCAACTCAAACGAACGTGACCAACAACAATAACCCAAACGAAAGCAACCAACACACCCAAATCAAATGAACACAATCAACCTTCGTAATGAATAAACGTTAAGCACGGACAGACGCGGTTATCGCTCGGCCGGAACGACGTCGAGGATTGTAGACAGTGGAGACTCGATGATATGTAATGTCTACATCCAAAATCGACTGTCGTCAACCAACTGCATTCGGGAATGGTTTTCGACAGTTTTATCACTTTTACTGTCCCGTTGCCAAAAGTTCAAGCACCCCGATGGATGGTGAGAGGCAAGGGGACTCACCGAAATTAAGCACCCCGAAAGGAATAGACAACTACTACGTCCGCGTCGTTATTCCTGGGTAGAGCTAAAAGTAGTGTCAACAATTTCATTATTCGCAATTGCAGCGCCATCTATCGCGAATCGAAACAAATTTTCCGAATAAAACTTACGTATTTCGTAAAGGAGAATCTGAATCTGTGATAAAAAATTGGGGTTGCCATTTGAAATGACAAAGTTACCCCCACCCATGCCTCCTGTCGGGGTGGGGGTGGGGTAAATTTTAACAAATCTTTTTTCCCCCTCGAAAATAAAAAGTTTTTATTCTAGACATTTTTTCCGTAGGATGCGCATTTTTTGAGATATTTCGTTGTCTCAAGTTAAAAAAAAACACCCTGTATATGCTATGATATTTGATTGCCCAAATTATAATACCACATAAATATTCTTTGAACGAAAATACATTTGATTATCATTCAACATAATAATATTCAAATACTTAATCTACAATAAACGTAAAACGTACCAAACAATATACGTAAATAAAAAAATGAAAAAATGTCCTAGCACCAACAGTTACTGAGATATAGCTTGCCCAAAAACCCCGCTTTTTTCGATTTTTCGACAAAAAACACTACTTTTGAGATTTCGAGCTTTATCTTTTTCCCTGTTAACTTGAGCTAAAAGTGATGCACAAGTGACTGAAAGTAGACCATATTACCTTCAAAATGAGCCCTAGAAAACTGATCTAAGTCCACTGGTTACAGAGCTGTGACCTCTCAAAGTACCCCCTTTTTTACAGGATTGCAATTTTTCGATTGTCGCTTTTTTTTAGTGCGCCTACGGTAAAAAGTATTCTGAAAGAAATTAAAGAGAATAAAATTTTGCGTAAATTAAAACCCTCATTTTTACTCAAGAATTGAAGAATTCACTTTTTTCAAAATAAATGTAATTTCCGGGCATTTTACAGCAAACTTTATAAGAAGAAAATTATAGAGGACTCAATTCTGCGTAAAACTAAGAAAAGAAGAGCCCTCTAGTGTCAATAGTTCGCGAAATATGGCCTTCTTTATCTACCCCATTTTCGAGGTTGATGTCTCGCTGATGCTCTAGTGGGCTATTTGACTGATCTTAGTCAAACAAGTCAGCCTAAACTGATAATTAGGTCCTAAAAACGCATAAATATTGTTTATTAATTAATTAAATAAATATTTTCAATAAATTGTTTAAACAATTCATCAAAGGTGACTTATTTTGTCATGTTTTCAACAATTCCTATGTATAGTATTTATACAATTTTAACAAAATTTTCCTATCAATTCTAATTCGTTACTTACATTTCTGGTTCTATTAATTTGTATTAATTTATTGATGAATAAATTAATTTTCTGTTATTTATCATAAGTACCCCCGTGTTTCTCAAAATCCACGTCATCCGCACCACATTCCAGGCATACTGCATTTACTCTAAGTTCCTCCAATTTTAGCAAAATAGAAAATGTTGCTTTTATGAATTTCTGGAAAACCTTTTCGACTGCGAATATTGTACTAAAATACAAAAATGAATTTTTTTCTAAATGGGTACTTATGATAAATAACAGTTAATTAATTTATTCATCAATAAATTAATAAATTAATACCCCTAGAGGCTCGCCGAAAGGGAAATGGCTTAATGGTATAGAATAGAACCAACAGGGCCGTCTTTAGGGTTGCGGGGGCCCCGGGCCGGTTATATTGTGGGGGCCCTTTAGCGGACGATAGGACTTTAGTAGGAGGCGATGCAGAAGTTTGTGCATTTTGTAGTGTTTTGTGGGGGCCCCTCAAATGTGGAGGCCCCGGGCCGCGGCCCTATTGTAAAGACGGCCCTGAGAACCAGAAATGTAAGTAACGAATTAGAATTGATAGGAAAATGTTGTTAAAATTGTACAAATACTATACATTGGAATTGTTTATAAGTAATTTGTTATTAAAAAATACAATTTTAACTTCGCAGAATCTTTTTCATTTAAAAATTGGTTGAAAATATTTATTTAATTAATTAATAAACAATATTGATGCGTTTTTAGGACCTAATTATCAGTTTAGGATGACTTGTTTGACTAACATCAGTCAAATAGCCTACTAGAGCATCAGCGAGACATCAACCTCGAAAATGGGGTACATAAAGAAGGTCATATTTCGCGAACTATTGACACTAGAGGGCTCTTCTTTTTTTAGTTTTACGCAGAATTGAGTCCTCTATAATTTTTTCTCATAAAGTTTGCTGTCAAATGCCCGGAAATTAGATTTATTTTGAAAAAAGAGAATTCTTCAATTTTTGAGTAAAAATTAGGGTTTTTCAAAAGAACATGTTTCGGAAACTGTTAGGGTTAGCAGGATCTTTTTTTTTAATTTACGCAGAATTTCATGCTCTTCGATTCTTCCTGAAGTGCCCTTTACGTAGGCGCACTAAAAAAAGCTACAATCGAAAAATTGCAATCTTGTAAAGAAGGGGTACTTTGAGAGGTCACAGCTCTGTAACCAGTGGACTTAGATCAGTTTTCTAGGGCTCATTTTAAAGGTAATATGGTCTACTTTCAGTCACCTGTGCATCACTTTTAGCTCAAGTTAACAGGGAAAAAGATACAGCTCAAAATCTCAAAAGTAGTGTTTTTTGTAAAAAAAATCGAAAAAAATCGGGGTTTTTGAGCAAGCTATATCTCAGTAACTGTTGGTGCTAGGACATTCTTTTTTTTAAATTACGTGGAATTTTGTCTACTTTTCTTTTCGTAATAACTACTTTTTCCTTAAAATGCAATGGAAACCGTCAATCCACGCAAACGTGAATTTTGGGACCCTTCCAAAAAGATTGCCCGGGAAGCGCCAGTTTGTGGCTGCCGCAAACTCAGGGTCTTTAATTACATGCCAAAATGAAGACATTTTTCAAAAAAAAAGTCCATTCCGCGATTTTTCCATGAAAACCCATTTTTTCCGACGTGATGACTGGACTATATATAATATAGATATTATGGCATATTATAAGAATAATAATAATCGATACAATAAATGTATATTGTATCAAAATTTCTGTATTTCACTATTATATTAAGTACGATTATGAGCAATTACATTTCAAAGATTCTTCTTCAAGCCTTTTCCTCTTCGACAAAAGATGTGAGTGAATATTAGACTAAATTACCTACTTTCCTCAGTCGATAGAAATTGAAAACTTTTTCAATACTTTTCAATATTTTATTTTTAGAATAAATTTGGAAATGTAAAAGTAAATCATTGTTTTCAGCTGGGGGAGTTTTGAGGATAAAGGACATGGATGACATCGACATCTTAGAAGAAGCGCTCTTGAGCGATGCAGATTCACGTCTCAGTTACAGGTGTCTTGATTGTACGAAACGTCAAAAATCAAATGAGACAGAGTCACCATAGTAACTCAGAAGCTTGCCATCATTCTTCTTCCATTCCACGCTCAGCGTGGACAGACCTTTTAATAACGAGTGATACGTAAACTCATTGCAAAACGATACTTATATTTTTTTTACTTTTCAATATAATTAGATAAAGACTAGATTCATATATATATATATATATATATATATAATTAAAAAAAAAAGTTAAACAACCACCGCAGGGTACCACTAAGAGCAACTGCCATCTAAAAAACAATCCCTCGTGTGTCTTGAGGACACGAAGCGACCCAAGGATGACAGCTTTCTGCATCCATCTCGCAAGTGCCTTGGCATATTTTTGGCACGCGGGTATGGCTTTAAGGTTACGAACCAGTGATAATTTAGCACCTCCGAGAGCACCTATCACAAGGACAATTATTCGTACCGAATATTTTGGGTACAGTCGTTGCAGCTCTCTTTTAAGGTCTTGATACCTCTCCTCTTTTTCTTTCTCCTTTGCAGTGATGTTGTATTCGGACGGAGCCGAGAATTCGATCACAAATATCGTTCGTTTCTCGAAGTCTTGGAGAACAATGTCAGGCCTCGAGTGCGCAACGGAGACGGCTGCCCGAAAATCGTAGTTCCAGAAAATCTGGCACTTCTCGTTTCGGACAATTGACTCTATATCTCTTGGAGCGCTCGGCAGGGCAGGGTCGCGACCAACACCGTAAGAGCGACAAAGGTGGTAATAAAGTACTCTTAGGGCCGCATTATGTCTATAGATATACGTTGTTCCTGCGTGGGTCGAACACCCCGATAGTATGTGTTCTAGGTACTCAGCGTGTGCATGACACGCTCTGCACTTATCACTGGGAACTTCTTGAGATAAAATGCGGGCACGGTATGCTAAGGTGGAAATGACACCTTCCTGGCATGCAAAAATAAAACCCTCTGTACCTGAATTGAGCCCAGATGATTTGAGGAAAGCAAAAGTTTGCTCCTTTGACAAGGACTGTTTTTCTACATTTCTGTGAAAGATTCCGTGCATATGCTCGTCGAGTAGCTCTTGGTGAAATTTTCTAACCTCTGCTTTTTTTACTTCGGCTTTTAGACGTGAAGCATCTAGATGGAGTAATGCACTTTCCTCACTTCTGATGTTGAAATTCAGGCCAAGGGCCTCGGCAGCTTGCTCTGCGGCTTTGTAAAGGAAAGCTTCTTCGCCAATCATCTCGTGGTTTCTGACCATCTTTCGGAGAGGATCTCTGCCATTCGCAACGATGTAAGCCGTACTCAAAACAATTCGGTTATGAAGACATTGGAGATTCAGAAGTCCGCGTTGCCTGGGTGGATTTTTTACAAAAACAGGGGGATCACTGAAGAGGCGTGATGGGTCAGCAAGAAACTGTTGATTCTCCCTTTTCCATCTCTCCCTCTTCTGTATCCTCCTCCTTGTGTCAGATAACAGCCTTATTTTGTCAACAATATGCTGCTTGATTGTCAGCAGCTTTGACTTGTTCAGTGTGTGATTTAAGGTCCTTAGTTCTTGGGCGAACTTTCGAACCCTTTCCGTGAACGGTCTACCAGATGTTATGTAGTCAATCATACATTGAACACGGGACGCATTCTGTCTTGCCCATCCAATTTTGTCGTTCAGTTGATGCAAGCGTCTTCTGGTCTTCTGATCCATCGTCGGTTTCAGCCTTCGATTTGAAACAGCCAAAGCTCTCGCAGCACCATAAACTGAGCAATTGATGGTCCAGAGGTCGGACTCTTGTGAGATATCTCCACGAAGGGAGGCATCCATTTTAGCCAGATCTTGGGGCTTAGGAGGAAATTGCATGTTAATGTTCCTCCTTGTATTGAATTTGCGATCGTCTCTCAGAAGGTGCTTGCTTTCTGCGGCTGGGCTTAATGTCGCTTCCTCATCTTCGTCTGCAGCTTGTTCAAGCAGTGGTTGAGGAAGCGCTCCGCGTACATATCCATTTTTCCGGAGGTAGTCGGCTTGATTTCGCAAAGACTGATGCGAAACGTATTGAAGCTCTGGGTGTTTCTGGTGCAACAGAGTATGCATACGCGCCATAAAGCCTCGGCGAACAGGGATAATACTGGCATCGTAGCAGTCTAGCACGTCATTCTTAAGTTGATCCGTCCACTGAATGTGGGCGTTTCGCCGGTTCGTCCTCGTGTTTCCATCTAAATTATTTTCAGCACCCCGAACTCTAGAATGATCGGCATTGTTTGCCGATCCATTGTCGGGTGCTCTGCGCGTTCGATCGTTTTGAACCGCATCTACAACATTTTATTGGTTTGTTGGTTTCATTGTTGTTCCTACGAGCAGCTAGGGAAAAGGGTTTGTCAATCCTTGTAGAGCCCCGCGTGCAAGGATAAGGCTGACACTCTGAGACGTCGCCCGGTATCCCAGAGTCACCGTTAAAGACACCTCACCCAGGTGCCATGCAGCTTTCGGCACGGTTCTCACACCTTCGCTTAGGGGTTATTCCTTCGGGACCATCCCTGGACAATTGTCCGCGACTGCTTATTAATTATTGTAACCATATTCAGCAGAAACCCTTGGTACGGGGACCCTCTATCCGCAACCCGAGGACGCGTTCGGTGGCTTTGTCATAAGCCCTTCGGTTCTATTCCCAGGGAATCGAAAACGAAACCGAATATATATCATTGTATTTGACTAGGTTTTCAGATTTTTCAACATTATATTACGTCTTACGTCGTTCTAAATAAGAGATATAATTATATAATCGTTCCAAACGAAACAGGTACTGAATAGATGTAAAGCACTTTTCAAGAGAATTATATTTTTCTACTTATATTCATAAAATATTGTCTAAGTTTTTGTTACTCTTATTCATGACAGAGTCGCCACATTCTTCATCATAAAAGATAATTTTCGTTAAATGTTTCACTTATGTCAGAGCTAAAAATT
Organism: Andricus quercusramuli; assembly: GCA_932178445.1. Lineage (NCBI taxonomy): Eukaryota > Metazoa > Arthropoda > Insecta > Hymenoptera > Cynipidae > Andricus > Andricus quercusramuli. The sequence continues at coordinate 174,063 of CAKNXH010061468.1, forward strand.
GTTCTCTTCGAAGGGCTGAGTGCTCTTGAAATTCTGTATATAATAAGCACAGGATGACGCCAATTTGTCTATTTTTCAAGTAGATATGGCAAAATAGTGTAAATTCAAATGTTTTCTTAAATTTTCAAAAACTTCTGAATTAGTGAACATTTTTAATGTTCTTTGGATCATTTTAAAAATATTTTTACACAGTATCGCAAGAGCCTATGAGTATAAGTCTAAAAGGAAATTCTATCACACTGCAAGAACTTAAAGTTGTAACTGAACAGTTGGAAAAATTAAAATATTCTTTGTGGTGAGAAGAATATTTTTGTAAAATATATGAAACATATAATCATAAAGTTTCTATAAAAGTCCCTCAAAATATATATTTGTTTAATTTTTATGTTTATTTGCCTACATATAAGATGTTTTCAAAATTTTCAAACTTTTTACTTAAAACTTTGAGCTCTGTCAGTGTAATAAAATTTTTTTTATACTTATACTTATAAGCTGTTGCGATACTGTGAAAAAATATCTTTAAAATCAGCCCAAGAACATTAAAAATTTTAATTATTTCAGAAGTTATTGAACACTTAAGAAAACATTGAAATTTACACCATTTTTGCAAAATCTACTTGAAACATAGACAAATTGGCTTCATCGCGGGCTTATTTTTCTACAGAATTTCAAGAAAGAGCATTGAACCGTTTGAAGAAAAAATTGTTTAGTTTTAACATAATTAACATTAAGATAACTTGATCAGTCATTGAAAAATAGGTTTTCGGAAACTTTTCACCGGCAGTATATATATATTCACTTAAAAAATAATTATATATGACTAATGATTTCAGATATTTTCACATTATAATATATATTACATGTTACGTTTTTCAAACTAAGAGATATGTTTATATAATCGTTCCGAACAAAGTAGATACTGAATAGATGTAAAGCACTTCTGAAGAGAATTATATTTTTCTAATTATATTATTAAAATGGGGTCTAAGTTTTCATTACTCTTATTCATGACAGAGTTATCACATTCTTCATTAGAAAAAATAATTTTTGTTCAATGTTTGCTACATTTAGTACGTCTAAAAAATGTTTTCAGTTCAATTTTATTTCAAATATAAGGTTTTTTGCCGTTTCTTCCGGAAAAAGCATTTGATATAATAATTAGTATCATTATAATTATTATATGCAATTGTTTCACAAACCAATCCATGGATTTTTTCTACTAAGGATAAATGGGACAGACAGTAAGATACGAAATTGAATCTAGAAAACCCATCATTTTTCCCCTAATACTTTACAGATGGCTAAATTGATTCATAATGAAATTTTACACATTTTCATTAAAAGCTTACTGAAAAGATGTTTTCAAATATAAAAAAATCACAAAATGGACGCTTAAATTCAGTTCAGAAATAATTATATTTGACTGGGTGTTCAGATTTTTCTACATTATATTAAGTGTTATGTCGTTCAAACTAAGAGATATGTTTATATAATCGTTCCAAATGAAATAGATACTGAATAGACGTAAAGCACTTTTCAAGAGAATTATATTTTTCTACTTATATTTATAAAATGGGGTCTAAGTTTTGATTACTCTTATTCATGACAGAGTCGCTACATTCTTCATTATAAAATATAATCTTCGTTCAAGGTTTTGTACATTTAGGAAGTATAAAAAAATTTGTTGAGTTCAATTTTCTTTAAAATATAAGGTTTTTTGCGGTTTCTTATGGAAAAAGCGTTTCAAGTAATGATTAGTATCATTAGAATTATTATATGTATCATTTTTTATGTATCTTCTTATGTATAGCCTCATTCCTGGTATAATAAAGATCGTATATACATTATGATATCCTATTCATTTATTCAAGAATAATATATCGAAAAGTTCCCTGGAAAAATTATCAGGGTGGCCATTATTTTTTTCATTTTCCTCTCCCGGGTTTCTCCCGGTTCTCCCGGTACAAATTCGTGATTTCTCCCGGTTTAAAAAAAAATACTGTTGTTGCGAAACGTGCAGTTTTTTCACAGATGATCAATTGCGGAAATCGATGAGCATCGGCAAACCGATTTACGAGAAATGCATTGACTTTCATTCATATAATAAGCAGGATAAGAAAAATTTAATGCCTAATAAAGGAAAATGCAAAGATGTTTTATTATATACATATTATATATGTTTTAAGGAAACATGAAATTATCGAAACAAGTTTAGTTAAATCACAGATTGTTACAACTTCAACACTACATGAGACTACAGAACCTCCAGAACAGTCTAGAATGCGAACTAGTACGCACACATACGCGACGTAATGTGGGCGGTCAATCAATCCCAACTAATTACGCGATTGGTTGTTCGGACACACAGCGCTACAAAACGCGCGACTTATGAAATGCGGGAAATCTCCCGGTGTAATAATTCTCTCCCGGCTTTTTCCCGGTTTTCTCCCGGTGCAAGTTTCTCCCGGCTTTCTCCCGGTTCTCCCGGTTCGGTGGCCACCCTGATTATTTATTTTAATGAACATTTTATTTGTGTAATTTGCAATTAAAAAAAAAAATATTTCACACATAAGTGACACCGGCAGTGATTTTAAAAGCACTTTTTTCAACTGCGTGTGCATTGAAAAGTTAAGAAGGAAGGGAGAGATTCGATAGTTTCTCATTTACTCGGCGGAGTACGATTTATACTTTGAGGTTATAATAAGCTGTCAGCCTTTGGTATGATGAGAGTTGCGTATGGCGCTTCAAGTGGCTGTTGGCAAACTATATCGACAGGTGCTATCGGGGAGTAGTGGAGGGTAGAGGGGAATTGAAAATTTTCGCTGGGCCATGTCTGACGATTTCTGAAGATATGCTAATTCACATCCCATCAGGTAGCTCATCGGCTAGGACCGCAGGTAGGCAACCCAAAAGGATTAAAAATTGAAAATAATTTTTCTTTCAATGTTGCATACACAGATTCAAAAGATAGAAATTCAGAATCTACGCGTTTCGACGATTTCAGATACCTGAACATTTTTCTAAAAAAATTTAATTAGATCAAATATAATGTATCTTGTAAAGAGAAAGAGATACGTCAAAACGGACAAAATTTTCAGATTCACCTTCAGAGTCATTCAATATATAAATATTATTAATTAATTATAAATTAAAAGAGAATATGCATAAATAAATATGAATAAATAACATAAATAACCTGGGAAATATAGAAGCGATTAGGTTTTATGTCATTTAATTCTTGGAACCCTAATAAAAGGATTATCCTTCGAACCCAAGCTCTGACGATTTCTGAACATTTCTCACGAATTCTCACTTTTCCTGACGATTTGTGTCGAGAAACGTAACAAAAGTAGTCAGAAATGGTCAGAAGTCCTGACTTTTTTTTTAGTAGGGTTTCCTTCTCCAAAAGATAAAAAGTTTATTTTGCTGGAAAAGCACGAGTTCTTCAGAATTGTGACTGAGGTATGCAATTTGTAATACAATATTCAGTTCATAAAATATATAACAAATGAAACATGTTGCCTTTATCTTTAAGAAAATAATTAATTTTGAATCATATATAAATAACGTATAGGTTATGTCCCTTATATAGTTTTTTGTACCCGAAATACTGACTTGGAATATTGCTTGCAATTTTGAAATTCAAATCATTAGCATTAAACGCTCATTCATTCCTTCTACATTCATTCGTCATTTTTGCATTCTAATCAATTTCCTCTGCGCACAGTGGGAAAAAAGCACATTTTTATTTGACAAAAATCAAACGACAATGCAATTCTGAACAGATTCTGATGTATGTTTAGAAATTACCGTAAAGCATCCAGGTATAACGAGATACTGCGGATATTTCATTTCGACTCAACATAAATTTTATTCAACAACGAAGTTAGAACTTTTTGTTGCCAAAATTTTACGTGATACCATTTCTTCTAAAACTTTCAAATTCATTAAAAAAATCGTGGATCAATGTAATAACTAACTGAAAAGAATGTTCAGTAACATAAATAATTATGTGCGCTTACAATAACTTAAGAATAGCTAATGATTGCCAAATATTTAAATAATGTTTATAAACAAATGCACATTTTCACCATTTTTTTATGAAAAGGCTTGATTTTTTTGCCGAATCAACTTAAAATGTTTTGCCAAACACTCCTTGCTATCATATTTTTCATAGTGACCAAAAAATGTTAATTGTTTAAGCAATTTTTATAAATAAATGCACGTTTTAACCATTTTTTAATGCATAGGATTAATTTTTTTTTGAAAATCAACTTGAAATTTCTTGACAAAAACACCTTGCTGTCATGTTTTTCATAAGTTACCGAATAGTGCTAACTATTTAAACAATTCAATTTCTTTTCGAAACATCTAATTATTTTCCTCTTGCGCCTCTTCTGAACACCAACCAATTAGTATTCAACAGTGAGTTCGATTCTTACTTACTGATCAGTATGCCTACCTAAAAATGTCCCTTTTCAGGGCCACATGATACGCAAAGTACGATTGAGCAACCTTTCCGTGGTGTATATTAGATCACTATAAAAAATGTGACATCAAGGATTATTTTGCAAGACATTTCAAATTGATTCCGCAAAAAAATCAAGCCTATTCATGAAAAAATGGTCGAAACATGCATTTGTTTATAAAAATTGTTAAAATAATTATCAGTTTCTCAAACAATTAAAAATATGATAGCAAGGAGTCTTTTGCAACACATTTCGAATTAATTCCGCAAAAAAATTGAGCCCATTCATGAAAAAATAGTTAAAATGTGCATTTGTTTATGACAATTTTTTAAACAACATTTTTTGGTTACTATGAAAAATATGATAGCAAGGAGTCTTTGGCAAAACATTTTGAGTTGATTCAACAAAAAAATGAAGTCTTTTCATCAAAAAATGGTCGAAATGTGAATTTGTTTATAAAAATTGTTTAAATAATTGGCAATCATTGGCTGTTCTAAACTTATTGTAAGCAAACATCATTATGTGTGATACTTTATACATAAGCTATGGGTTAAAATTAGCTAATCATTGCGAATCACGGCAAGACATTTCGAATTGATTCCGCAAAAAAATTCAAGCCTATTCATGAAAAAATGGTAGAAATATGCATTTGCTTATAAAAATTATCAAAATAATTATCAGTTTCTGAAACCATTAAAAATATTATAGCAAGGAGTATTTTGCAAGACACTTTGAATTAATTCCGCAAAAAAAAAACTCGAGCCCATTCACGAAAAAATGGTGAAAATATGCATTTGTTTATAAACATTGTGAAAACAATTAACATTTCTTGGTGACTATGAAAAACATGATAGCAAGGAGTCTTTTGCAAGACACTTCGAATTAATTCCGCAAAAATAATCGAGCCCAGTCATGAAAAAATGGTTAAAATGTACATTTATTATGAACATTTTTTAAACAATTAACATTTTTTGGTTATTATGAAAAATATGATAGCAAGGAGTCTTTGGCAAAACATTTTGAGTTGATTCAACAAAAAAATAAAGTCTTTTCATCAAAAAATTGTCCAAATGTGAATTTGTTTATAAAAATTGTTTGAATAATTGGCAATCATTGGCTATTCTTAACTTATTGCAATCGCACATCATTATCTGTGATACTTTATGCGAAATCTATGGGTTAAAATTAGCTAATCATTGCGAATCACGAAAAAAATGAGTTTTTAATTAATTTGTTTATAAAATTACTAACAACTTTTGTTGTTACTCTAACTTACTGAAAATTATTTTTAGTTAGTTTCTAGATTCATGAAGACATTTTTTAATCAATTTGAAACTTTGAGAAGTAATGGTATCACGCTCGGTATCATGGAAAAGTTTAGCAACAAAAAGTTGCAACTTTGTTGTTAAATAAAAAATTTTTCTTGAGTTAAAATGAAATATCCGTAGTTACTTTTTATATCTGAATGCCTTACGGTCATTTTTAGAAAGAAAACATCAAAATCCGTTAAGAAGTGCACTGTCGGTCGATTTTTGTCAAAAAAAATGTGTTTTTTGCCACTGTGATGCGGTGCAAGTTTCGAAATGAAATCGAGTCTATTGCATTCTGTTTTATTCCACGGGACTCTATATTGATTTTTATTCAGTTTCAATCAAGAATTTACACTAGGGTCCATATATTTTTTTCCATTTATATAGGGCAACGATAACACCTCTCTTATACGTCTCTGATGTTCATTCCCATATCCAGAAATTCATTTCATACATTTTACAAACATTTCAGACTGGGGTTTCTATTAGAACCAATTTTTGGTTCCAAAGGAGCTGCAACAAAAAGGAACCTCTATTGCTGAAAAGGAACCCAAAATGATAATTTGTTTTTAAATGAATCCAAAGTATAGATTCAAATGGTTCTAATAGAGCTTTTTTGTCACTTATGACTTGATTCACTTTAAAGATTTTACAAGTTAATGATGCACGTTTTGCTTTATAATTCGAATTAAACAATATTGCACTGGATAACATTTAATGAAGAAACTAAAATCATAGACATGAGTCATTCTTGAAAGGAAGATATCACACATGAAATGTGACATTTTTTAATGTTAAGTTGAAAATACGATGTTTTCTACTGCGCATGCAAAAGAAGTGCGTGACTATTTAAAATGATAAAAAATACACTTGCAACATCAAGTTAATATTATATTTTTTACATTAATAAGAGTTCCTTTAGAGCCTAAGTTATAAATGATCCCAAGTTTCACTTGAGACGCAACATTACTGAACCCTACGTTTTTTCTGTGAAGTTATGAATATAATCATTGATAAAAACGATATTAATTATTGTATTTTTTTCAACAGGTGAATCCGTTGAATGAAATCAACAATTACATCCTTATATCACAGAATTACTAATCAGATACATATCAGATATAGATATTATATATAGATACAAATAAATATATATATATATATATATATATATTTATATATATATTTCGGTTCGGTTCTGTTCCTTGGGAATCGAACCGAAGGGCCTACGACAAAGCCACCGAACGCGTCCTCGGGTTGCGGATAGAGGGTCCTTGTATCAAGGGCTTCTGCTGAATATGGTTACAATAATTAATAAGCAGTCGCGGAAAATTGTCCAGGGATGGTCCCGAAGGAATGACCCCCAAGATAAGGCGTGAGAACCGTGCCGAAAGCTGAATCGCACCTGGGTGAGATGTCTCTTAATGGTGATTCTGGGAAACCGGGCGACCTCTCAGAGTATACAGCCTTATCCTTGCATACGGGGCTCGACAAGGATGGACGAACCCTTTTCCCTAGCTGCTCGTGGGAACAACAATGACAACACCAAACATAGTTGTAGTAAGTGCGGTTCAAAACAATCGAACGCGCAGAGCTCCCGACAATGGGTCGGACAACAATGCCGACTACCCTACATTTGGGGGAGCCAATCAAGACGGAGTCAATGCGATTGACCGGCGGAATCTTGTTACTTTTAAGTGAGCGGATCAACTCAAGGACGGCCTGCTGGAGTGCTACGATGCCAGTATGGTCCCTGAACGAGAAGGTTACATGACACGATTGCATGATCTGTGGTGCGAGAAACACCCAGAGCTCTCAGACTTTTCGCAACAGCGACTGCGAAACCATGCCGAGAACCTCCGGAAAAGAGGTTATATAAGCGGAGTGCCTACTCAACCGCATCCAGAACAAGCCGGCAACAGAGAAAGAGAGGCGACACTGAGAACAACCGCGAACAGGCATCCAATAGAGGAAGAACGATGCTTCAGGACCCGGAGAAACATCAACATTCAGGTTTCTCCCAAGCCCAAAGATCTGACTGAATTGGATGATGAACTTCGCGGAGATTTTTCCGAAGAATTCGACCTCTGGATTATCAGTTGTGGTGTGTACAATGCAGCGAGAACTTTGGCAGATGCAAGCCGTAAAACAAAATCAATGGTTGATCATAAGACCAAAAGAAGAATGCATCAACTCAGCACAAAGATAGGCTGCGCTAGACAGTACGCGCCCCGCATTCAGTGTGGGATTGACTACATAACATCTGGCAGGACTTTCACTGCCAAGGTTTTACGGTTCGCGCGCGAACTGCGGAACCGTCATCACACAATCAACAAATCAAAGCTAATGACCATCAGACAGCATATTGTTGACAGAATACGAATACTATCTAACGCTAGGAGAAATCTAGAGCGGAGAGAGAGGTGTGTCAGAGAAAATAAACAGTTTTTGTCTGACCCATCTAAACTCTTCCAAGATCCTCCAATTACTGTCGAGCATCCGCCCAAACCAGAGGAGGTCGAAGCATTTTGGAGAGAAGTTTACGAAGTTCAACATCCACTTGAAGAATGCTCGAAGAGCATAAAAAGCTTTAAGGAGCTGTGCAATGCCCTCATAACACCTGAGGAGCAATGCCCACCTATCACTACCGAGGAGGTGAAAAACGTATTAAGAAGCATGAAGAACTTTCCCGCTCCGGGACCAGATGGTATCAAGACCTTCTGGTGGAAGAAGTTTCCTTCAACCCACCAGCATCTGGCCCGAATTTTCACCTCATATCTAAAGTTGGAAGAGCCTATTCCGGAGTGGTTGGTGGAAGGGCGCACAGTGCTCCTGCCGAAGACGGGCAACTTAGCTGACCCTAAGGATTACAGGCCAATAACTTGTCTGAACACACTGCATGAGATCTTCACAGCCATCCTAAATGATAGGATTCTTCGGAGCATTGAACCTGTGTGACGAGAGATGTATGAACAACGTGGCTCGAAGAAAGGCGTAGCAGGATGTCGGGAGAACCTGCTCATCTATAGATGTGTCTGTAAAGACGCAGCATCCTGTCAACGATCTCTATCGATGGCCTGGATAGATTACCGAAAAGCTTTTGATTCAACCTCCCATAGACTTATCATCTGTCTGTTGGAAAGCTTAAAGGTTCATCCACACATCGTGAGATGCATAGAGAGATTAATTTCCGCTTTGGAAAACCAGATTTACCATCTTATCTGGAAAACATCGTGTGATCACTAACAGTATCACCTTTCAGAGAGGTGTGTTTCAGGGCGACACCATGAGTCCTCTCCTCTTTTGCCTCACATTATTGCCACTATCTCTCGCACTTCGCCATGCCGAAGGGTACCTCTGCGGCAAACCTGGAAACCGAAAGCATAAGGTAACTCATTTATTTTACATGGGTGATCTTAAGATCTATGCTCGAAATCAAGGGAAACTACATCTAGCTCTAAAAATTGTCAAAGAATACACTCAAGAGATTGGAATGGAGTTCGGGTTAGAGAAATTCGCCAAGGTTAATTTGAAGAAAGGAAAACTTAAAGGCATCCCCGAAGATCCTGAACTCGTTGACAGAAGCGCTATATGACACCTTTGCGTTGGAGAGACCTATACATACCTGGGCGTGCCACAAAGCCGCATTCAGGACGTAACATCTATAAAGGATACTCTCCCATGCAGATACAAACGTCTCCTCCGACAGATATGGTCTTCCGAACTGTCAGCCAGGAACAAAGTATGAGCAACGAACATGCTTGCCGTCCCAGTAGTACTCTATCCATTTGGAGTAGTTCCATGGACGAAGGACGAGCTCAGATCCCTCGATATCGGGTCCCGAAAGGTTATGCACATGAACAAAAGCATGCACCTTAAGTCTTCTGTTCCACGACTTTATATCTCACGCCGTCAATGTGGTCGTGGAATACTGAATCTTGAATGTCTTCACAACAGGATTATTCCGGGTACAGCACACATTGTCGCAAATGGACAAGATCCTCTTCTTAGAATTGTCAGAAAACACGAAGAAGTAGGCAATGGGGCGTTTCTTTACAAAGCAGCAGAAGAGGCTGCTGAAACATTCGGCCTTGACTTCAATATCAGGGGTGAGCAAAATGCATCAAATCTTATCCATCTTGAATACTCACTCCTGATGGCCCGGATTAAGAAAGCACAGGAGAAAAACTTCCGCGAAGAGCTCCTCGACAAGAAGATGCACGGCCTCTTCCACAGAAATGTGGAAGATCAGTCGATGTCGTATGAGCTGACGTTTGCTTTCCTTAGATCACCCGAATTGAAGTCGGGCACAGAGGGCTTCATTTTGGCATGTCAGGATGATGTCATTTCCACTCTAGCATACCGTCGCCACATTTTGAGCCAAGTCATTCCAGATGATAGCTGCAGAACGTGTGATGAACACCCCGAGCATCTAGGACACATACTATCTAGTTGTCCAACTCATGCGGGAACAACCTACATCCAAAGGCACAATGCGGCACTGAAAGTGCTTTATTACCATCTCGATCACTCTTACGGCATTAGCCCAAATACCTCTCCGCTAAACGCTCCTACAGAAATAGAGTCAAATGTCGAAAATGAGAAGTGCCGCATATATTGGAACTTCATATTCTCGACAATTGTTTCTGTTGCGCACTCGAGGCCTGACATGGTTCTTCTTGACTTCGAGAAACGAACCATCTTGGTTATCGAATTTTCGGCACCAGCGGACAAGAACGTCACAGCGAAGGAGAAAGAAAATAAAGAAAGGTATAAAGACCTTATAAGGGAGTTGCGACAGTTATACCCGGAATATTCTGTTAAGCTAATCGTCCTGATCATCGGCGCTCTTGGAGGTGCCAAGGTTTCACTTATTAATAGCCTGAAAAGCATCCCTGCATGTCAACAAAATGCTGAGACACTTGCAGGGAGAATGCAGAAGGCGGTCGTCCTTGGGTCGCTCCGTGTCCTCAGGCTGCACGAGAATTTTGCCGGATCATCGTATTGAATTCGCGCAGACTGTAACCACCCATCTCACGATCGTGAGACGTGGTTACGGCTGAAATTTTACAGCGATTTTTCTGGGAGCGGGTGCAATTTTTCAGATTAGCACCTGCTCCCGGCGAAATCCTGCGGTTGTCCTTATGACAAACTTTTAACTATATATATATATATATATATATAAGTATAGATAAAATTACATAAATGTAGATACAGATAGATACAGATCCAGATATAGACACAGATTATAAAAAAAGATATTATTGCAGTAAAAAAACTAATCACAAATATAAAAAAAACACATTATTTTGTTGTCAAAAATATGCTTTAAAAATTATATGTTATATTCAAATCTTCAATGTAATTACGAATAAAAATAAACATTGTTAACATTTTTAAAAACTTTGTTATTTTTCCACTTATTTATGGTTCTAAAACGTTCTATTTTCAGAAATTTATATTTACTTATATTATACAAATGATTTGAACAATAAATATGCCTAGACGAAAGATTCAACGAACAGAAAGTGAAGAAGAAGAATTCCAAAGAATAAGACGTGAAAAAAATGCGGCACGACAGCGAAGGTATCGCGAAAGACATCAGAATAATCGACCAAACATTGAAGACGACATATCAGTCGAACAAAATGAAAATGATTGGACTATCGAACTTCCGTCAAAAAGTCATTCATTACCCAGATACACTAAATCTCGACTTCGTGATAATATAATTCAAGATATTGAAGAACATTACATTGGACGAATGGATGTCACGTGTGTTCACTGTGTGCCATGCACTTCGCAACTGAAAGAGTAACCAATAAAAAAAATTCATTCAATGATTGTTGCAGTCACGGAAAAGTTGCCCCACAACCGTTGCCCGAAGCACCTGCAATTTTACGAGATTTATTTAACCGAACTCATGAGGAATCAAATAACTTTCATGAGCGTATACGTTGTTATAATAGTTCCTTCGCATTTGCATCTTTTAACGCTAATTTAATTAATTTCAATTCCAATAGTAGACGACCTGGGCCTTTTTGCTTCAAGATACACCGTCAGGTTTATTATCAGATTAACACGTCTTTGTATCCTTCAGCAGACGCGCATCCTTCATACGGACAACTTTTCATAGTTGATCAGAACGAAGCCACGGATATTCGTTGTAACCAAATTTCTACTTTGAACAGAAATGTTGTAGAAGCCATAGATGATGCACTCCGTCAGTGCAATGCATTTTCTCAATCTTTTATGATGATGCATGAAGAACTTCAACAATCAATGGCAAACTTACAAAGATAAATTGAACCCGAAATGCAGTTATTGTTTTCATTGAAACCAGGAACAGATAGAGGACGTTACAATTTACAAAGAATTAACGAAGTGGCTGCAAGCTTCACAGCAACTGCTGACGGTGATATCCCGGAATCCTATGTTAACATACATAATAAACTAACGGGAAATCTACAATATGTAAGTTCGATCGATCCTAACGTTGAACCATGGACTTATCCATTATTTTATCCACATGGGACACAAGGTTGGAACGATAGCATATGGTGTGTCAACAGAAGTGGACGAGTGTCACGAGCTGCATATATCAAAAATAGAATGGAAACTCGAAATAATCATGTATTTCTAATGGGTGGAAGGTTATTTCAATAATGGGTTGTTGATAACTACGTCAAAATAGAAAAGGATAGGATTAATTACTGTAGATTGAAACAAAAAACACTTCGCGCTGATACTTATCAAAGGTTGGCTGATCATTTACAGCAAAGAGCAAACGATACAAACAGCACTGTTGGAAAAATGGTAATTCTTCCATCGTCATTCATAGGATCTCCCCGTAATATGCTACAACACCATCAAGATGCAATGCCAATTGTTAGAAAATTTGGTAAACCAGATTTATTTGTAACTATGACATCTAATCCAAACTGAGCTGAAATCCGGGAGAATTTATTGCCTGGTCAAACCCCATCTGATCAGCCAGATATTGTTTCAAGAGTTTTCAATGCCTGTGATTGGTGTAAAGATGAAAAAGGTAAATGCAGCAAGCATTTCCCAAAAAGATTTCAGGATGAGACAACGATGGATGAAAACGGATATCCGACCTATCGTCGGAGAGATACAGGTACTTATAATCGACAAAACGCAGGCACAACAGACAATCAATATGTTGTCCCTTACAATGCAAGATTATTGAAATACTTTAATTGTCATATCAATATTGAAATAGTTACTGACGATGGAAGCAACGAAAACGATACGTCAGTCCTGTTGAAGCATGTGATCGTATCTATGGGAGGTCACTGCAACATAAAAGTCATGCAATTATACGATTACCAGTACATTTGCCCAATCAGCAAAGTGTAACTATTGATGATGCTCAAAGTGAAAAAGCTATAAGAGCTGCGTTGGAGAAAGAAACGATGTTGATAAATTATTTCACTCTAAATGAACGTGATCAGAATGTTGAGACATATACATATTCCGAAATTCCATCACACTATGTATTTAAAAAGCAGAGTGGGTCAAATAAATACAGTTAGAATGAACGTAAAGCCAACTTCAAGGTTATTGGACGAATGTATTCTGTCAGTCCGTCCCAAATAGAACTATTCCATTTTCGATTGTAATTAATAACAGTTAAAGGGGCTATGAGTTTTAAAGATCTCAGAACAGTTGATGGACAAATTTGCGATACTTTCCAAAGTACATGCTTGGCACTAGGTCTAATCGAGGACGATGCAGAGTGGGATCGTGTGATGACAGAAGGAGAAGTTTGGATGATGCCGCCCCAATTACGACGTTTATTTGTACGTATTTTAATATACTGCCAACCTGTCCATCCAGAAGATCTATGGAATAAATTTAAAGATCCCATGGCACACGATTTTCAGAGGAGTCGTAGTATATCTGAAGCACATATAAGAGCATATGTTTAGATAAATACCTATCTTAATTATGAAAGAACGGATCTTAGTTTCTTTCCAATGATGCCACAATTAACAGAATTTGATAACGATATTCATCTTCAAGCTGGCGAAGAGGTACCGCTTACTCATCATGAACAAGTCGGTAAGGTTCAATATAGCACATTGAACCCAACACAAAGAGATATTGTTGACAAAATCTTAAATCTTGCATTGTCGAGTGAAGAAAGAAATTATATTTCATGTTTTTATATTGATGGACCAGGTGGGCCAGGAAAAACATATATTTATACTACCGCATACCATTTGTTGAAGGCGAAGGGAAAACAATATAAACAATGGCATTCACAGGTATTGCTGCGATATTACTTCCTCATGGAAAAACTGTACATAAGCCTTTCGGTATGCCAGTTCCTCTGTTCTCCGATTCCGTTTCACGTATAAAAAGCCAATCTAAAGATGCACAATACTTGCGACAAGTTGATGTCTTCATTTGGAACGAAGCTCCAATTGCACCTAGGTATTCTTTGGAATTGATAGATCGAACACTACGTGATTTTATGAATGTTGATTTGCCATTTGGTGGGAAAATTATGATTTTAGGAGGAGACTTTTGACAATTATTGCCTGTGAAAATTCATGCAACTCGCAGCGAATTGGTAAACTTATCGATTAAATTTAGCTCACTGTGGAAACTTTTTTTCGTATTCTCATTGACAGAGAATATGCGTACTCTGCCTGGGCAACAAGAATTTGCTAGGTATTTATTGTCCGTTGGAGATGGCAGTTTGAATGACAATGACAATTCCTTACCAGCACCAGAACAATGTTTAGCTCACAGAACTGATGATATAGTGCAAATAATGTTTCATAAGATTATACAAGAACGAAGATTTGGAGATATAGCAAAGACAGCTATATTATCAGCACGAAATGTTGATGTCGAAGAAATCAATTCTAGAGTAGTTGAGCTATTAGATAAAACTACAGAACGACTTTATACCAGTGTCAATAGTGTTGAAAACTGTGATAATGGGGATATCACGGACGTAATACTGCCAGAATATTTGAACACATTGAATCCACCAAATATTCCACCGCAAGAATTACGATTAAGAAATAATTGCATTGTTATGCTGATTCGTAATCTCAGTATGGACAAAGGTCTTTGTAACGGGACGCGCTTGCAATAACTAGAGCTTGCAAATATAATAAATGCAAATATATTGCCAAGATAACTTTGTATTATTGTAATTGTGTATTAAAATTAATGTATCAATCATATAAAATCACCATTAAGAGCGTGTATATTAAATTTCATATACATCCATGTTAATCACTTACAACAAAAATCAGATAATTCCATTTTACACAAATTCAAAAAAGTTCAACATGAATTTTCGACTCTAAATAATAAAACATGATACCTTCTTCCAGTTAATCAAAAATATGACTAAATTTTAAGTCGAAAATATCAATTAAGCGAACAAATAACAGACATAACCTACAATCAACTGTACTAGTATTAAATTTGTACTATTTACACTGGATTTTGGAAAAAGTTCCACCCGTACGTCGCACTTTCATTAAAAATAACAATTCAGTGAACAAATTATAGATTATTATTTTAATTGCGAATATTTGACAAGATTTAAAGAAATAAAAGCACTTTGGGTTTTCATGCACACTGCTATATCGACTTATATATTAAATTTAATACACATGTATATTAAATTCACTAAACCCACGTATGTTACATTTCAGTAGCGGTAGTGCATATTTGCTTCACACACATGTACATTAAATATCATACACATTTTTCTAACAGTGTACACATCAACATTATAATATTTCTTTCATTATTATTACACTGTTTTTTCGTGACTTTCCATAATACTTTCAGTATAATAATAAACAATTGAAAACCATTAATCATTAGGTCCAATTTTAAAAACTTTAATCAATCAGAATAAGTAAAACGCGCGCGCTTCAGCGCGCGTTCGGTCTCGTCATTTACAAAAAGAGTCATTGCAAGAACACTCAGTTGATACTGTGTGTTGAGGACTAACGAAGAGATCGAGTTTTGGTCGAAACAGTGGAACACACAGCTTTTGTTCTTACTCAATAAACTTGACGCTACGAAGCGGGCGTTAAGAGTATTAAATAAGAAAACAGTAAACTTGTAAACAATGTAAAAAACTAGGCTAAAAACCAGGACAAAAATCCTTGAGCCTACTTGGATCTGTTATAGAAACTAAAAAGCTCTAATTAATTTGAAAGTTATTTTTTTCAATGCTAGTCTATTTTTAACCTATAATAATACCGAAAAAAGATAGCATTGTTTTATTTGACTGAAGGTCATTATGGAAATCGGTGAAATTCGATCAACAAGTTACTTTTAATTGTTCACTCTTAATTTCTCACTTGATAAATTAAATCAGCTAATTCAGAATGAAATACGGAGAGGTTCGAGGTAAAGGATGACGTTACAGATGAAGAAAGAAAATTTAATACTGCAATCTAAACAATTATATTGAATTCACATGAAATTCTGAGGCTACACGAACTCATATTAGCAATTTTATTTGACCGAATTCGATGACGAATCATTAATTTAAACGAAATACGCATGATAGTAGGTATGTACGTATGATTTCGCCATCCAAAAATCGAAAACTCCATTTTAACGGCAAACAACGCGGGATAGCTAGAGAAAGTATAAAAGAAGAATGGTAGCTTTTAAAAAGACCTATACATTTTCTTCTAACCATTTTTTATAGGATTCGTTATTTTGATTTTAACCATAGAAAATTCTATAAAATAATCGAAAATTACCACTTTTAAAAAACCAACGCGAGATACAGAAAAAAGTCCAAGGGAGGAATTGCAGCTTTTTAAAAGGTCTGCAAAATTTTCCAAGTACGGACTCCCAGACTGAGTTATAATATTAATAATTAAATAATAAAGGTTTTCATGAAGGATATAATAAAATTGTAATTCCTTTTTTATATAGAATTATAGAATTTAGTGTTGAGTATGTGTAGCTGTATACATCAAAGCCTACAGAGCTTTGAAAAATTTAATCTTTACATGAAGACATGAGAGTGACAACTGTATAAAGACCATTTGTAGTTGGCCCTTCAATTCGGCTGTGCGCGGTCAAAAAGCAGTAAGCGCCATCTTTTTCAAAATTAAGTTAAGCACGTTATCATGTGTCATTTAACGTAAATATGACCTGTACACAGTAATATTTCATATATCAGTGTTTTTTACTTGAATATTTAAAAATTCAAAACCATGCAAGTGCATTCTGAAACTGTAATGAGAAGTCAAAACACAGTAGATGCACACCGGTCGCTTACTTTGTTATGTAACATAAACGGAAGGTTGGACAGGGTAGTGGCGTCTTGTTCTAAAACAACGTTAGCGCCCTGTAGACTGTTTTTGAAGGTTACTTATTAATATATGTCAACATTTCTTTGAACAGTTTTGATGCTTTTACATGGAATTCGATGATGAATAAGTGCGAAAATATAATTAATTAAATTTTCTTCACCGTTAAATATAAAATTGAATTATACAATTATTTTGCTATCAATAACAATTTTGGTTGATTCATGTTAATTTAAATATTATTTAAAAAATCACATAGAAGAAGTAAAATAAATGATTATTTATTCTAGTAAATATAAGTATGAAGTGTATTAAATCATTATATAATTATTGAAAACTTTAAACATAATGTGACTACTTGGCCAGGACAATGAATTCTTTTTTATGGCGCTTACTTTGTTTTGGAAGCTCATTCTTCACGTAAAACCTGCTTAGCATAGATGTTGCAAAATAAAGTAAGCACCGTTTTAAATTTCTAACGTGTATTAGAAATTTAAAAAGGCGCATGAAAAAATGTATTTTTAATTGAATTTCACTACTTTTTTATTCATACTAGCATAAAAGAGAACTTTACTAAACATGCTGACAATATTTCAAAAGTTAAATTTCAAATATGCAATAGTTTTGTACGGCAAACCATAAACGCGTTTAGCTTTATTATGCAAAATTTACTGATTGGCACTTACTGCTTTTTGACAACGCACAGCCGAATTGTATTCATTCATTTATTATTTATGTGCCAATGTTAAATGGTCTTTCTCCAGTTGTTATGAGTTTGAGGTATGTTGGGTCGTTAATCCTTTAGTACAGGGGTCTTTAGCGAGGGGATATTTGGCCGTATTTACTCATTTACCACATGTCTCGTTTCCACAGCTACGCCTCCTCACTCACCACGGAAGACTTCCGCCTCACTCTTTCATCTGAGGGAGGAGGCGTAATGGTGACAACGAAACATGCGGCAAATGAGTAAATACGGCCGAATTTCGCCTCGCCAAACAAGGCCTGCTTTAGTAGACTACACATGGGTTGTGAATCGTAAAATGGTCCTGTCTATCACACTACACATTGCTATGTTGCTACTTCTTATCTGACGTGAGCTTAGATTACATCCACCACCGTTGTAACTTTGCTTGGTTTAGTAGCTGCTATGGAAGTCAAAAATTACTTAGTAAAAAATTCTTGACTTTACAACAGAGGTGCGTAACACAGCTATTGCGAATTTTTTAAATTCTACTTTAGATTCGGTATGAGCGACCTAAAAGATTATTGCACTCAAAAAGGCTGAATGTTTCAATAAATACAAGATTTTTTGTGAAAGTCTTATTTTTCCATATTCCAACAATTTCTTCGATTATCACAAGAACCCTTTAAGCTACAAAAAAAGGAGGTGTTAATTGAAATAAGCATTGAAAAGGAATCGAAATTATGTACGTATAGTATTATTAAGGTCACTTTTGATAGAAACAACTTTTTGTTACACAGTACTTTAAAATATGTTTTTTTTTTTATCTAAACTATTCATTGGTGCTAGAATAATAAGATCCGACTTTCATAAAAATGAGTATTCCAAAGTATGACGGATCAAAAAGTTGAAAATGGTCTCAATTTTATGAACAAAGATATGTTACGTTTTTTAGGTTCGCTTAATTCATATATACACAGAAAAAAATTTCTTGAGGCAAACGAGCGAATCTAGAATATATTCAATTCGAAGAACGTGTTCGCTCAGATTGGGTAAAATGTTTAGTTACTTTAAGTGAAGTGTTTAGTTACTTTATATAAACTTTTCTCATACATCAATAATTTTGGCCAAATTGCTAAGTTCGAGAATTTATTATTTTCGACAGATTGTGTATAATTTCATTATCTTTAAATAAGGAAAACATTCAGTTGATATAGAAATATATAAACTTACAGTAACATATGAAGGTCAAGTTTGCTTTTTTCCTCACGTTTCTTAATATTTCAATTTAATTCACGCCTAGAATCGAAATATCTTTAAATTATTATTACCCCGACAGAAACTCTATTTAATATTAACATTGGCATGCACTTCAAGTGGTAAGACGATTTGAAATGTGTAAAGTAAATCTGAACTGTCACTGCGCTCCCGATTAGACTGTCTCCATTTTACTTCGATGCTCCCATGATATACTTATAATGTGTATCGAGTATGATATCCCTGGCATACGGAAAATGGTCAATGATATTAACTTTCGCTGATCCAGGGATCTTTCTAAATTCCTTCCTTTCCAGCTATACGTTTAGCTGGTGTAAGGTATAATTTAGGTTCCACAGCTAAATTTTGTTTTCCACGTAATAATAGAATTTCTACTTTTAAAATGGCTGATTCAGTACGTCAATAAGAATCTAAAAAATTGTACACCAGAGCTTCGACAGATGCTCAATCTCGGGGGTTGCCTGAAAATAGCCTTGAGCATGAAGCGCCAGCAGCGAAACGTAAACAGGCAGGGCCGTGTGAACCGTTTCCATGATATTGTGCAATCTACTTGACTGCGGAGTATTGCAGTGCGTCCCTTCACAGGCGCGAGCATCTATCGAAGCTCTGGTGTATTGTTATGTTATATGAATGCAAGTATTCTACGGGTTTTTGGCTCGCTGCATATAATTGTGATAAGCTCGGCGAATAGGCTTTGTAATATTCCATGATTCAAAGAATGATTTCATAATTATTAATATATTTTTCTGAAGGAATATTATAAACTACTAAAGGCAATAATAAAATTATCCTGGAAAACTCAAAAACCTTAGTTTCATCAAATTTCCACTTAAACTATAAAACGACACAGGTCTAAAACTATACGTAGAAATCCACGTGGAATTCCACGTGGCGGTTTTACGTGGAATTCACGTGAAATTCGAGCGGTAAATTGAAACAATCAAATTTCAAAATTTAATTCTTCAAAAGCGTTGAAGCTTTTCAGGAGAACAGCAACCATTTTGTTAATTTTACAATTTTGGTGGAGTAAGTTGAAAGAGCCAGAATTCCCACGCGGTAAGAAAATAAAATCCTGAATAAACCGACGGCATTAGCTGCGAGGTGAATTTCGACCCGGGAATAGTTCAGATGTCAAGCCATTTCGAGCGCGGATAACACTCGGATGGGTGACCACCTACGACGTACGACCATGTTTTCTGTTCGCTGCGTTTTAACTAATGTTGAGCGGGAGGTTTGACGCCGAGGATGATTGTGTGCATTTGATGGGTAGGGTCGAATGTCTGCCTTCAAACTCGAATGTCAAAAAACCGGCTGAACTCGGGAGGTGGCTTTCTGCAGTTTTCCTTTCCCCTGGCCAAACGTCCAGGCAAATGCGAGTACTTCTAATGAAGTCCGATACAGTCGCGGGTTATCACTGGTTATGATTAAATTCATACAGTGATTCTAAGCTCATCTTAGTGAAAGAAAATTTTTTACAGGCCAACGACCAATGAAGTGGAGTTGTCTGACGATATATGTACTCATGGTACATGACTTAAATTATACTTTAGCATTCAGTGTGACCTGTGTATAGACCTCTGTTTCATCGAGGTTCTGAAATAAAAAAGCAATACAATAGGTTTTAACCACATTTCTACGGGACTTAAATGGACGAGCCTGACAAGACAAAAATAACATTATTAATAATAATAATACCTCTGGACATTTTTCTATGTACTTTAACCGAGGTCCTGGTGGTTCGGATCCCACCTTTAACTATAGGTCCCCCTATCATGCACTTCGCTGCAAACAAGTCCGTGGATGATGGGGTAAAAAAACCAAGCTTTGCCTGATATGTCAAATTAGGCATACTGCTCTTATCAGATTACTTGATTAAATTACAAAAATACGTCCGTAACTTATAATATATACCGGGACAGCCTCATGCAGACTATTCAATAAATCCAACTCTAAAAAAGAAAAAATAACTTCGACAAATTGCGCTGTAGCCATCTTAAGCCTGAGAGAGAAATGACCTTCCAAAAATTTCAGTGAGAAAACTTATCGGTAAGATAAAGTACATCAGGGTTGATCTTCTTATCTCAGAAGACCAAGCAATGGAGATTAAACGGCAGGTTGATTTGGCATGGAAAACGTCCACAATGAACATCATTTAAAGCAAGCTGCATCACACGATGAAGCAGTGGCAGTTGATGTTCTTGCTCAATCTGCTGATGATCCAGTCCCACCAAATGGTCCACAGGCAAATGACCTAATTCAACCAGAGGCAGAAGCAGAAATTCAGCAACCAAGAAGGTGATTAAAATGGACATACCATATGAACAGCGATGTTACGTGTCTTTATTCTTTGGCAGACAAAAGTGGGCAAGGTGTGAAGAGAGAACACCATCAACTATTTTTAATTAAGTGCCCAGAACTAGCCACAAGAATAAATGAGCAGAATCTAGCAGACCAAAAACGCTCAATA
The DNA here is from genome assembly GCA_932178445.1 of Andricus quercusramuli. NCBI lineage: Eukaryota > Metazoa > Arthropoda > Insecta > Hymenoptera > Cynipidae > Andricus > Andricus quercusramuli. Next base: position 195,602 of record CAKNXH010061468.1, read on the forward strand.
TCTGTAAACAGATTACTTTCGGCTGTTGAAATAACTGCCATCAAAATGGAAGTCGAACATCAGCTTCTTATTGATAAATTTCCTCTGGAAAATGTGGACTACGAAGAGCTGATTGTAGCTGAAGGTATAGGTGCTAGGGACAACGTACATTGAAAGTCGGATCCACTAGAACCATATCCGGGCATTATTAAAGTTGATGTAAACAACGAAATCCCAGAAAAACTACAGCACCTTGAAAGGTATTTTGATCGTGCTTTAGTAGAGTTCAGACATGTAAAAACAATACAAAGGCAAGCTCTGCCGAAGGTGAACATCACAAATGACTTGAACGCAACAATCTTGTGTACTGTGTAGCTGTGGCAGCGTTTAAAACGTTGTGCCACATAACTAGGCCTACAAATGCTGCCTTTCCCCAGGAAGCGATCGAGATCCACCATGGAAGATCAGGCTAGATATGGATGTCAGCAAAGTAAGCTGAAAATTGGGTCGATTGATTCATTATAAGAAAGGAAATAGAACCAGAAAGCTGATACACCATGTTAATAAAATCATCCATCCTCGGTACATCGAGACATTGACACTAGCAATTTTAAATAAGATTATAGACTCTCAACGGCAGAGTACATGTTCTTACTGCTAGACTGCCTCGGTACAAGAAAATTAGTGCAAGAAGGCAACAAAATCGAAACTTTCAGGCAGATGAAAGAAGGTTCTACCGTGAACTGCGTGCAAAGCAAAATAACCAGCAACACACCGAAGTCCCTCAATTGGAAGACATGACTAACTACTGCTCGGGTTTTCGGGCAAAAACGAATAGAATCAACTTAAGACACTGCGTGGTTCCAACTAGAGGAAACAAGAGCAAGCAATAACTTCGAAATTGAGCTGACTAGCATTACAATTTCAGATGTTTCAGCGGGTTTGAAAAGGTCAAGTATCTGGAAAGCTCCAGGTCCGAAAATGGTGCACAATTTCTGGTACAAATACCTAACGAGATTTTTACTCTGCATAGGCAAGGTGTTTTCAGAAGATCATCGAACACCCAGATCTGATGCTAGGCTGTATGCTCAAAGGTACTACGTATATGTTGCCTAAAAAACCCGAAGCTAAAAATCCATCTGAATTTCGACCGATAGCCTGTTTTCCAAGAATTTATAAATGCCTTGCAGCTATCATTGCAGATAAGGTATAGTCTCACTGCGACTAGACTGACACCCTTACAGAAAAACAAGAAGGATGTTGCAAAAACTCGCGGGAAAGTAAAGATCTAGTGACCATAGACGCTGTTGCCATAACGCAAGTTTATAAACATCGAAGAAAGATGCACATAGCATACATTGACTACAAGCAAGCATTTACTTCCGTACCACATGACTATTTGCTTGAAGTCTGAAAAATTTACAAAATCTCCCCACGCATCATCGACAGGATGGCTCTGTTTAGCGTTGAACTCATTCAGGATGACCCGAAGCTATATGCTAGTTCAGACCAGAAACTGAAGCAAGTGATCGATGTCACAAAGCAGTTTTCCAATTATATTCACATGGAGTTCGGACTAGATAAATGCAAAACATTTCATGTAACCAGATGAGAATGAGAGAACGTGGAGCTAGAGAACGAGTACGAGAATGACATCGAGGAAATGGCTGAGGGGGAGTCATATAAATACCTGGGTATTCTCGAATCTAAGGGTATTCAGCATACGATAGTTAAGACAAGCCTAACTACTGCCTTCACTACAAGACTCAGATTGAATCTGAAGAGTTCTTTCAACTCGGCAATCAAAATCAGGGAGACCAACACCTATTCCAGCCCTGTCCTCACGTACTCCTTTGGACTCATCAAATGGTCAAACACCGACCTTGAAAGGATAAACAGAACCATCATCCGCGTAGAAATGACGAAGCACCGAATGCACCACAGTAATTCGGCGATTAAAAGGCTAGTTCCACCACAACACCATCTGTGAAGCGGATCTACATTCCACGCTCTTGAATTTGTCCTCAGAGGTGGCCTTGAATATCGGGCCGAAACCATAGAGGAATTACAAACGCAATGGAGACAAAACGTCATCCACGGTGAGCACCCCAAAACGTTAGATCAACATGAAGTGGATAATGAGGCATTCAATATTTAGCTGACAAAGGGCGTCTTGTTTCCAGAAACGGCAGGATTCGTCATTGCGTTTCACGACAGGGTTGTCAGCACCATAAATTATCACAAGCACGTGTTACATCAAAGCGTCGTTGACAATTGCCGATTATGTGGAGATACCAAGGAATCCATCGAGCACATTATTGCTGGTTGTCACGTAAGGTCTCAAGAGAGAATATACGCTCAGACATAATGATGTGGCGGGCATTATACATGAACAACTTGCTCTGAACCTAGGATTCTCAAGAGAAAGGATGCCTTTTTATAGATACATTCCAGTGCCCGTTTTAGAAAACGAAGATAACATCTTGTATTGGGATGTTACTATCCAGACAGATCATTACATCCGAGCCAATCGACATGACATCGCGTCATGCGTGAAAAACACGGTAGAAGAGTCTACATCATCGACATTGCTTATACACTTGACCGGAATATTCAGGCTACTTATACAACCAAAATCCATAAGGGGCCGTCCATAAAACACGTAGCCAGATTTTGGTCACGTTTGAGCCCCTCCCTCCCCCCATGAGGTCTATCGTAGCTTTTTTCTAGACCCCCCCCCCCCTCTCCTAGAAAAACACGTGGTTTTTTATGAGAAACATTTTCTAAACAAAACTATTTCTAAAAACAAAGTTTAATATTTTTATTCATATAAGTAATCAGATTGAATAAAAGGTGAGACAAGCCATGCATGTAAGTCATTTATCACAGGCAAACAATTTTCTTCAGCTTTTTGGCAATCGAATTGACAAGTGTATTCGTCTATTTCGACGTCATCTTCCTCAAACCACTCTATTATTGGTTCTGGCATACTGTCAATTTCGCACATCAACTCCTTATATCGACGTTTCAGCACCTTTTTAGCAAGACATTTTCTAGCATCTATGGTTCGGCCTTGACGTGCAAGTTTTTTTGCTTTTTAGACGCAAAATACGTGCCACAAGAATTGCAGGTTCTTAATATCCGCAAAAAAAAAACGAAACAAAATGCATGGCCTCTTACGGGATCACTTCAAAACTAATGACGTGTGAAGGAGTATAGGGGAAACCCCTGACTTAGCTCAACGTCTCGCTCGTATATATACTCTCTCTCTCTCTCTCTTTCTCGAACTCATAGGTTATGTATAATGTACTTTCTGTTGTATCATCCAGTTATGGGAGAACGCGGATATCTCTGACGTGCGCCGTAATGACCCCATGTGTCAACCTAGAAATATACAGAAATCACTACTGCGTATGACAAAGATATCCATGTTCTCCCATCACTGGTATTATCAAAGTAGGAACTCTATGAAAATTGCGCGGCCTTTTTAAAACAGAATAAAAGTATATCAATGTAAAACCACGTACCGCAGACGACCCCCCCCCCCTTCCCCCATGTGGCTCATTGTAGTCTTTCAGTGGAACCCCCCATCCCCCTCTGGGCAGGCTATGTAGTTTCATGGATGACCCTTAAGTATAGCGAGCTAAGGCATCCTATTGAGATTTCGACTACAGGCAATGTGAACGCAAGATGCACTGAACATCTTGAACATTTAGAAGTCAGTAGGGTACTGGCAGCCGCTCAAAAGCAGGATTGCCAGATAGAACGCCGAGCAAGTCGCTCAAATTGCCAACTTAAGTCGCCCAAAATCGCCCAAACCTAGATCACCCCAGGCTATACTTTATAGCCAGCGTAATAACTTAAAATCCCCTAGTGAGTTCACTGCTGTGGTGTGAGATACGCGGATATCACGAGTGCGCGCAATAGCTCTTCCTTTTTCCTTTTTGGGCAACATAACGTAAAATACACAGGAAACTATTGCTCACACTCGGGACATCGGCGTACTTCTAACGCTGTTTCACTGACCGCGGTTCGCGCCATTTAAAAATGAGGAAAATTACAGTATACGTATTAATACTTTAATTGTGTTAATGAATATACATAAAAAGGAACGTGATGAGAAATTTTTCAACTATTTACGGAACAATAGTAAAAAAACATTTATTTTATCAATTACAAAAATTATGATGGATTCAGAGTAATCAGCGGTCGAAAAGGTTTCGACACACGGTAGTCGGCTGGGGATGGATGATGATGGACGTCTTTTGGGCGTCCGGTAGGTCCTTGGACGGATTTGGTCCCCTTCGGGAGCCTTTCTTGAAACAAAGACCTGTTGGGGAGGTCGTCGGTACACATCAGCCTGCTGCTTGCGAGGTGATCTCCGAGATAACGGGTAAGTCTTCTTCTTCCTGGGCGACCGACGCGGAGGTAGGCGAGACTTTGGCCTCCTTCACTCGCTGGAACTCTTGTCAGGGAGAGTTAGGCTCACCCCGGGCTCGCGTATCCGCTTTCTGATAGGCTCCGCTCTTGTTGAAGAACGGCTAGAGATTTTCCTAAGTTTAGTCCTGGGAGGGGGCTTTGGTATGGCCGAAAGAAAATATAACAATTTTGGTGCCGAAATTTCGAACGGCTTCGGAGGCGAAAACTCGATGGGAGAAGCATGCAGCTCCAATAGGTCCGCCTCCCCTAACGGGTGAATACCTAAATTCCTTTAGAGGAATGAGCTCCTAATTCCCCAAGTTGGAGATATCGGCCGGCGAAGAATATCCCTCCAAGTCTGGTACGACCTGATCAAGCTGTTGGGGAAGGTCGAGCTCCCAACAAACCGTCGATTGACAACGCGCCTGAAACCACCGACCAGGCCATTTCTCAGGAACAGGTTGAAACGGTTAAGTATAAAATAAATATTTTATACTTATAAATTACATTCAGAAGCGGGCGAAATAAAAAATAAATACGCTACTGAGTGACTTGCGAATTCCTGGGCGAAAGAGTTATATAGGTCGTATGTAACACTATGTGAAACAGGTGCGGTTGCGTGCGCAACCTGTACGGTAAGTGGGGATCCGAGGACCCGCGACGACGGGACCGATGTGATTAACAAGGATCACTCGAATCGCCAGTCTGCGCTCGAAGGTTCAACCGAACACTGTGTCGAGCGTTTGACTCCAAGGAAAACTTGCGCGAGAGCGTCTTATGAGCCTTTTAGGATTGATCAGCCAGGTAACTGAAAGAATAAGAAGGACCAAGGACAACCCTTTAGCACCTTTAATGTTCCTTTTTAGGAATTATTTATTTAAATAATAGTAAAAATTAAACTTTGAGGACCAGCCTCTCGCATGACCTGTTAAAAGACAAAATTGACCAAGAGCAACACTGGAGATCTTAAGGATCGCCTATTCTTATTCCACCCGTTCTCATACGGGAGCTCAAGAATACCAGTGTGGTTACTTGAAATCAATTAAGTTCATTCGGCAAACTTAATCAAGAGTAGTACTGGAGATCTTAAGGATCGCCCATTCTTTCTCAACCCGTTCTCATACGGGGGCATAAGAATGCCAGTATGGCCACTCGAAGTTAATTAAGTTGAATGGGCAGTGTGCTGTTCGAGGGAAAAACAATTGTTTTGTGAATGCAAAATAATTTCTGGTTCTCAAAGGTAGAACTTTGCATTTGTAAAATTAAATTTACCACGAACAAGAGTGGAATAGAAAAAAAACTGTATTTTAGAAATCATTAAAATCAGATAGGAAAATGAAACAACATTCTGGAGGACAAACATGGCACCAAGTTTGCACGGAATGGCGTTTCATTTAAAAGAATAAAAGTAAAAGTAAATAAAATTGGTACTTAGTCCTTCTAGAGGGAGGGAAAATTTATAGGATCGTCTTAATTAAGTTTGAGCAAAATCATGAGTGCTCCTAAAATTATTTAAGCCGCAATTAAAAATTGGTAGTTGCGTAAGAGAACTAATAAAGGGAACAAAATTGGCTTATTTAGGCGAGATAGGTCATTCGAAATCCTGCGAGCAGGAATTTAAAAATAATAGACAAAACGAGCGCGGTTTGGACTTCGCTTCTGTGGTCCCACAATCCTTCTGATGATTATGATCCCTTTTATAGAAAAACCTTAATAATGAGAATCTTTCAAGTAAGAGCAATTTTGGGACACTGGATATGAGGAAATTACATTTCAAGAGAATTTATAATTGAGAACTATTTCAAAATTAAAGGGTTGAAATTAGAAAAGAGTGAAGTTCACTGTAATGTAAATTGGGAACCTCAATTTACGGATAAAGTTTCTTTTTATATCGTCGTGGCTAACAAATTAATTTGTTCCAGGTTTATCGTCCTCACAGGATTGGTACCGACGTGCATACTCGGGACCAACTTCCTGATTAGGACACAGCAAATCGTCGGACGATCCTAATACTCATGAAGTCATTTCATGAAAGGAGAACACGATACAAGTAAATTAAGAACTTAAATTCATAAAAAAGGGGAAAACGTTCTCACATCCAGGCGTCATTAAACTACCTATAAGATTAATGCTCATTAAACTAATGAATAATGTTACAAGGTTATCGAGGAACCTGTTCTTCCGTTTAGGTGGCAAGGGAATGTAGGCTCCCGGGTTTGCCTGCTGGTCAGCAAGGGATCGACGATACCCGAGGGGTTAATAACTCATGCAATCTGGTGTACACTCTCCATGCAATCTTGTGGAATCTTGTGCAATCTTGTACAATCTTCTGCAATCCCTGGCAATCCAATGCAATCCTTTGCAATCCAATGCAATCCCTTGCAATCCCTTGCAATCCAATGCAATCCCTTGCAATCCAATGCAATCTTCTGCAATCCCTGGCGATATTGTGCAATCTCTAATGCAATATTGCAATCTCGTGCAATCTCAGTGAATCTCAAGCACCATTTATGAAATTGTTTTTACTTGTCCTTTTAATAATTTATATTATTTTTTTAAATAGTATCACAAATTTCATCGAACTTGTTATCTAATGAATCACAATTGAGATAAATGATTCTAAAATAGAATAAAACCTCGAATATGACGTTCCATGATCCATACATTTCTCGTAAGAATTTATCTAAAATCGTTAATTCGTTCAAAAGAAGAGGGGGTTATAATTCTCCCTAGTTATTACTGCTTTGAAAAATGTATTACTTCTGCCTCCTTTTAAAAAATGAAATTTAATTAGATTTCTAAGAATTATATTGCTAACCATCATAAGATCAATTATAGAATGAAAGAATAAGAAAATAGAATTATAAAGACTATGATTAAGAAGACTCAGTTCGTATATTTGATATAATAATGATTTAAATAATTTTTTAAACATTCGTAATCATTTTAGTACAACATTTTTAAAGTAAAAAAGTAACGAAAGAAAATTCATGTGAAAAAATTTTTAGCATTTTAATTACATACATAAAGATAGTACAAAATAAATACGCTTTTTTGCAATAGATAATTTATTATCTATTCATAATTTTTACGCCAATAACAAATCATTAATCTCCTTAATTACATTGACAGAATAAAACATCTTATTATCTCTAATCATTGGTCGTGGTAGAGTACATAGATAATTTTTTATATTATATTGAGGATCTTGAACAATAGTTTTTAATTCGCAATCTAGTAAAAAAAACCATGGATAACAGATGCATGCTATGCCTTTTGCATTTTTTTGGGGTGGTTTGATAGGTGCACTTTGAGCCGAGTATTGCGTCTGAATGCCTTTACCTGATAAGTAACAAAATCCAAGAACCCTACCAACGATAAATGTAGCTGTTCGGGATTCTATTTTGGATTTAAAAGCACACCACTGAGTAATGTTAATATCTTCGCATACAGTAACTTTATTTAACTCTTCTTTTTGAAGGGGTGAAATAAAATTTTCTTTATCCTGCACTCTTTGTATACGATCGCTACTTAATTTTACAGTTTTGTTCGAATAAAGCCAACACAAGGTACTTTTTCTAATTATGGAAGTTTGTCCTTTTTCATTAGTGTATTTAACAAATGGTCCATCCACTGGTATTTCTACTGAACTTGCTATATTTGTATCGATTTCGGTAATATTTGAACTCGTATTTGAATCAAACAATAAATCTTCTTTAGCTCCTCGGTCATCAAAAAACTCAGATAATTCGAAAGGAATCAATTCATCTGATCCCTGTAAGGCGATTTCTTGCTCTTCTTGATCCATTTGGTCTTCGTTAATTTCAGCAGTTTCCAACTCATCTTCTATTAATGTTGGATTACCTTTAAGAGCTGAGGAAATCGGAAAATCGGGACAAGGTCCCATCTCCAGTTGATTAGCGAGATCTTTTGCTTCATGCCAAGCTAAAGAAATGCAGTCAAACATTTCGTCTTCACTTGGCAGACCTTGTAAATGAAGTAATTTACTCTCTTTTTGTCCGATTTTCCACTTTTTCTCCGACCTAGGAAACTTGTAATTATTACCAAGAGCTTGCACAATTTGAGTCTGGAATTCTATCTTTTGTATTCGGTTATTAAATTCCAGCATGCTGAAATTTATGACCGTGGAATACGTCGACGTTAGAGATCTTGCAGCACGAAAAAAAGTCTCACATGCCTGACTGCTAAAGAGATTCGGCAAGAACAATTCCGGTGAATTCAGACTTCTAAATTTATTTATTAAAGCAACAATTGCATGAGCATTCAATTCAATGCAAGTATATGCGTTGCTGGTAATAAAGTGTTTGGATAAAACGTGCTTGTTCTTAGTGAGCCATTGACGCCAAATTCGCAAAAAGAATAGACTTTTCCAGATGATAAAAACCCGTTCAATTGGAGCTATATCTTTGTCTAAAAATGAGTCAAGTATGTCACGAATTAATTGAAGATAAGCAATTGTACCTTCAGTTAGAGAAATCTGGCGTAAAGCATAAAGAACTCGGGGGTGACATATTGTTTGCACAGAACTAAAGTTCATTTTATCAGTAGCATCCAGGTCGCTGATGCTGAGCCCGTGATCCAACTTCTCGTGTTCTTCAATCAATATTTGAAGATGAGTTGGTGAAGCCACAGCATTTCCAAAAAGTAAAACCGTAGAAGGTTTTAAAAATACGGTTTTTAGTTTTGTTGAAATATGAATTGTGTCTTGTACATACAGTACGTCTTGATAAAAGGATTCAATAAACCAACCTTGCCATTTTGCAGGTAGAGAAAGGTTTAGGGAAAATGCTTTGGCCTTCATCGATTTTAACAATCGAGTGTCCCCATCTGAAGAAAATCCAGCTAAATTTATTCCTCGTAAAGCTGCTTCTTTTTTCATCCAGTTCCACCTTTTCAGAACATCTTCAGCTGTAAAGCGGTTGTTGGTGCCAAAAAACGCTAAGCAAAATGCAGCAACTCCAGCTTGAAGCGGCTGTGCCATTATAACATATCCGTAATTCGTCATAGAATTATCTTGAAAATAATTTTTTATAACTTTATCCGAAGTTGCTCCAAAGGATCCGCAGATAGGAACGCCGTGTACATCTAGTGGTAACATGAAACCAACTATCTGATTAAATCGAGGGTCGTATTGAATTCGTCATGTTATACTTGTCGCATCTTCGCTTATCCAAACGGACTTTGGCAAATCTCTTTCTTTCAAATATTGTTCCAGTGCGTCGAATCTAAATTCCCCTTCTCTAATTGGCTCGTTGAATTTTTTAATTGATTTTCCAACTGTAGAAACCGATGGCAGAGAACCTGGGAGATTAGCTTGGATTACTTCGTACAGACTTCTCCCACCTAAAAGAAAAATATACGACGCAAAGAGTTTTATATCATTGCCATAACGGTGGCCTCGCGAATCTTTTTCTGCGTTAAAATGAGCGGTATCCATCAAAGACGAAAGAAAATGGCTATAATTAACATTCTTGTTTGAATTTTTTCCATCTGCAGATATGTCTTGCTGATCCATAAGAGAAGTTATCGTATTTTTCATTTCCTCGCTTCTTTCAATTAAAATCTGAACTTTGTTTAAAATTGAAAAATAATTAGTAAGTAAAACCTGTCCTTTCGTATTTTTGCTTAAGGATCGTCGGTTTCTTTCTGATCGAGAATATTTTTCTAAACTCCACTTTTGAATTTGAGGGGGATCTTGCTTACAACCTGGAAGAAAACGTACCCCAGACGGTTCTTCATGTCCTAAAAATTCGGCGAATTCCTAGAGTCAGAGTTTTTGGAGTCCTCGACTTTTTCCGGTGACACCTTATGTTTCTTCGACCGAGTAGCAATGGATGGATCATTTGCATCTAAAACTGTCTCCATATCCGATCTTTTGTTCAGAACTAAACTGTTAATACCAAAATTCGACATTTTACTTTGATTTTTGTCAATTTTGTTCTTTACTGCTAAGTGTTGATCTCTAAGATGTTTCGTATAGTTTGATATATACCAACGACCTTTAACTTTACTGATTTTTATCACAGATGAGCAAAATACGCATTTTGATTCACTTGAAAGATCTTTACCCGGCTCTCTCAGTGTTACTGGTGCCTTCAATACGTTAACATTATTTACAACCGATGCCTTAAATATGTTTTTGTATTCGTCTTTTGCTGAGAGCCTATTTATATAGTCTTTTAGCAGTTTCAAGACATGTTTCTCTTCTTCTCCAAAATCGCTTTCAACTTGATCTTTGGTCAACTTTTTTCGCTCGATGGTTTTATTCGTAAGTAATTTTACGTTCTTCAAATTTCGGCAGTAATCTCGCAGTTCTTTTAATAATATCCTATGACCTCGTAAAATCTTAAAGTTTTTTGGGAATTTCCCGTAAATCCCATAGTAGTTTGTCAATGGTTTTTCAGGATCAATAAGATTCTCCATCTCGGTTTGAGCAAAAGATTCCATCATTTCAATGTGCTCAGTGTCAAGACCTTCCAGGGATGGGACATTATCAAACCCAGTCATCATTAGTAAATTTTTTAAGTACAATGGAATTGTAGCTTTAATTGCGGTTTCTGCTTCAATCCACCAAACTTCGTTGAGTTCCATAATGTTTAACTGAAATATGGGATAAATAAAATTATAAAATCAATCGAGGAATGTTAATTTCATTGAAAAATATTAAAAAGTTCAATCGTTTCTAATCCTTGATTGTGTACCTTTTTAAATCTATTACACGAGAAAGGTACACGTACGAAAGGAAAAAAATGAATCCCCTACAGTCGTATTCAAAGAAGCTGAATATGACCGAGAATTTGGCGAAACACGAGATGAAATGCAACCTCACATGAAAGAGGAAAATAACAAGATTAAACACTTAGAAAAAGATTTGGTTAAGTGAACAAAATTTTGGTTTAATTAACCCTAGAATATAGTTGTTATATGCACAACAAAATAGTTGTTTGACCGAAGACAATTTTTTTGGTAGTTAAATTTGGTTGATTATACCATATATTTTCGTCGATTCAAGCAAATATTTTGGTTGATCGAAGTAAAACTTTTGTTTAATCCAGTTAAATATTTTGCTCGGTCTAAGAGAATATTTTTTTTTTACTATTTCAAATAAGTGTTTTGCTTTTATAGGAAAAAATTTTGGTTGATTCGACCAAAACTTGTAGTTCATCTGACCATAAAGGACTTATTTATATAAAGAAATGATTTCGTAGTTCATTTAACTAGTAAATATCACGAGACGAGACATTTTCACGATAAGCCATTTGCAATATAAACTGTGCAGGATTCTTTAATTGTTTGATTCAAAAAATCGTTCTGTTGTTTTATCAAAAACTTAATCATACAATTTTAGGTGATCAGACGAATTCAAGCAATTGTTTGTATTTTTCACATGATCACTTAATCGCAATCGATTCATTTTTCCGGTCAGGTATTTTCATAAGGATCACCGACATGCAAACGAAAAAGGATTACATTTTTATGTTTTTTTCGCGATACTCTCTTAAATTATCCAAGGGTAGATCCAACCAAAAAAATTTGTTGAAACAATGAAATATTTTCTAAAATCAACGAAACGATTCAACGAAAAACTTTGATTGATTTAAGCAAACGAATTTGTTTTGATGAACCAAAATGTTTTTTGAAATCAAATCAACCCAATTCGGTAAACGAAACAATTTTTTGAATAAAGGGAAAAATTTTCTGGGTGAAAGAGTGCATATTCTCTGATAAATTCTTCAATATCAATTAAAAAATAAATAGGGCTGTTCCATCTAGCTAATATGCAGGTACCTCTTTCATAATCCAAATTACGATTCAACATTTTTGTCAAGTTTGATAGTTTAGCATTATTTGGTTTAAGGTTAAGTAAAGCATTGTAGGCTTTGATTCGATTATCAAAATAACTAAAAAATTTTAACAGAGATTTATTATTAAATGTATAACTTACCTAAGTTTCTTATCCTAAAACAGTTTTTGTTTTTATTGTTACTGGACACCAGTTAAATAATTCGAGTCACTCGTTAACACGCTGTGTAAATAGAATCACCGTTACATCGCACATCCATCGCAGAGCCAACGACAACAACGATGCCAGCGATACCTAGCGACGAAACCAAGCACTTGCACTGTGAGCGCGAATTACGATTTAAATCTTAAAACTTTTCCTTGCAATCCCGTGCAATCTTGTGCAATCTTGTGTAATCTTGCGCAATCTTTTGCAATCTTGTGCAGTCTTGTGCAATCTTGTGCAATCCCATGCAATATTTGGAAATATTTGGCAATCTTGCAATCTCTTGCAATCTTTTGCAATCCCATGCAATCTTGCAATCTTGCAATCTGGTGTACATCAGAAATTCGAGTAACTAACCCCTCGACGATACCGATCTGTCCAGCGTCTGTGTTGACTAGGCCGATTCACTATAGGCTGGACCACCTGAAGTCAAAAAGCCATTTCCTGGTGGTCACCGTTTCCACCATGATGGGCAACTAGGATCCCAGATCCTCTTGACAGAGGACCGAGAGAGGAATAAAAAAAATCCCAGATCCTTTTGACAGAGGACCAAGTAGTAAGAGGGAAAAATCCCCGATCCTCTTGACAGAGGACCGAGAAGTAAGAGAAAAAACCCCAAATCCTCTTGATAGAGGACCAAGAAATGAGAGGGAATATACCCAGATCCTCTTAACAGAGGACCGAAAGAGTAATAGGGCCAAGCGATAGAAGAAGGAATTCCCAGATCCTCTTAGCAGAGGACCGAGAGAGTGAAAAGACCGAGACATATAAGAAGAAATTTACAGATGCTCTTGGCAGAGGACCGAGAGAATAAGAAGGCTGAGAGATAGAAGGAGAAATACCCAGATCCTCTTAGCAGAGGACAGAGAGAGTAAAAAAAAGTCGGATTCTTTTTTTTTAGGGGTTCGAAAAAATTAGTGAGTCGGGGTTAGGATTTTGAATGAGTAAGTCGAGGTTAGGTTGCCGGGCACCGTTTCTTCCGTAGTCACGTAGTAAATAATCGTAGCACAGCAGGTAGCTCGCAAATACTGCTCGAGCGAGATGGAACGCCGATCGAGTGCGAAGCTCTCGTCTCTTTATATGAAGAAACCGCCGAAATTACGGAATAAAGTCGGAGCGTCAACTTTGCCAGTTGGAGACTGGATCGGTACTGACTAGGAGCACACCGCGAGTGAATGCCTCAACCGTCTGCGATCAGCGCTGCGGCATGAGTAGCAATTAATCAACCTATCGATGTATCGATTCATCGAAGGTCGCGGCTGGCGCGCGAAAATTCAAATGAACTAAAAGTTAAAAAGTTGTAAATGGGTAACAACCATAGTTAAAATAGAAGTGCTGTGCGGTCGGTCTGTTTTAGTATAGTTGGGAGCTGTTATTTTGAGAAGTGTAACAGAAAACAATTTAAGAGAAATTTAATTCTGTAACAAACGTTAAGTATAAAAATAAATGAATATTTGTAGACTCTTCATTATATCATTTTTAAAACAAGTAACTTATTAAAATTTTGCAAATTTCTAAATATAGGTATTTTGATATTTTTTTAAACGTAATAAAATGATATAGTATATGAAATGGTACGTACTTAGACAGTTCTTAATTCACATCAATTACACTTTGCCGTATAATTTTTATTTAAATATTTAAATACTACAAAATTGAAGAACCTTAGAAGATAGTCTAACATAGTTACGTGTACAATTTATTTCAGGATGCTGTAATTGCAATTTCAGAGAGGTATCTCAAATTCTTATTGATCAAACTTCAAATTTAAAAAATCGGCCAAGTGCTAAAAAAGTCGCGCAATTTGTCGCACTGTTGTCACCTTCAAATGCTCGCGGCTGCTGTTTGAGGATAACAGCGGTAAAAGACTAACTCCAAAGTAGATCATGCTCCTAATTTTGTACCTATACCATCATCGCGAAAGATTTCAAACATCGTATTAAATTAGTTCATAATATCCTTATCTCATCAAGCACTTGGCTTAGTCCGCGGCTGATGATAAGTCGGGCTTACCCGTGAAAAAGTTTAAAATAAAAAATAAAATAAAATCCTGAAGACCTATGCACGTTTGTAAAATACAACGTTTTGAAAAAAATATGTCAATTTTCAAAGATTCGGAAGTAATATTCGAATGATTATAACAAGTAAAAAAATTTCGATCAAACTATAAAATACGTGTTCAATTATTTTCACTCTAAAATTATATATCCAAATGTACTATCCCTACCCACGTACACATACTTATCAAGGTATTAATTATTTCCACTATCGCACGTTCGCATGAGACAATGGCATCGCAGGGTCGGGGAGCGCGCAAGTATACACAGGTACATACACCACATCTCCCATGTTCCATCAATCTCATCAACTACTAGCAAATAGGCAATTATTTTCCTTTATCTTTTTGTTCCTTATCCTTTTCTCTTACTTCGGAATCATTGATTCTAGTGTTTATGTCTCCAAGTGAAGGAATTTTGTCCCTGAATTGCATTCTAAAGAAGATTTCTGATGGTGTCTTTCCGGTCACGGTACGGGGTGTACTATTACACATCATTAGGTTCTCTAGTAGACTTTCCTTCCAATTTTTTCCATCAATTTGACTGATTCTCAATCACTTCAGTATGTCCCAATTTTTCTTTCTACTTCGCCGTTGTGCTGAGGGCAAAAGGGAGTTGTGTGGGAGAGTGAAATTCTACAGTAGTTACAAAAGGATCTAAATTCCTCGTTAACAAACTGTTTGCTATTATCTGCGGCGATGGAAACTGAATAACCCAGACGGCGGAATATTTTTTATGATATTATTATTATTATTGCAGCACTAGTGATTACATGAAAAATCTTGATTTCTTTCAATCTGCCTAATCGGTCTAATCGCAGATTAGACCTGTGCATTATTCGAATAGAGTCGGTTTTTTTAAACTACCAAGTTGAGTTCAAGTCGAAAAAAATCCGATTCGAAATGGGCAGTTCGAAAGTCTTTCGAATTGAATTTCGACGCCCTCAGTTTGAATCGAACAAAACTGATTCGAAATTGGCAATTCGAAAGTTTTTCGAATCGACTTTCGACGCGTTCAGTTCGAATTGAAATAAACCGATCCGAACTGGGCAGTTCGAAAGTCTTCCGAACCAAATTCCAATTCGACCTGACTATATGAGCCGTTCGCTCAAAGAATGACCTAACTCTTTGGTCTTTTTGAGAAAAAGCGATTTAAATATTCAAAATTGTATCTCTAATCATTAGAGATGAGTAATTATATTTGTTTGGCTTTTTTTCAAACATACACTATTAAGTTATGGTTTAAATGCATAATATCTTCATTAAATGTATTTTAACAATATTAAAAGCGATGTTTTATGCAAAAAGATTTAGGTCGCTTTTTCGGCGAACTACCCAAATAGGTTTTAAACAGTATGGAAGCATAAGAAAAATCTATTAATAAAAAATTTTTACATATATATAATATGAGGGTGTCTAAAAAGTCCCGAGACGGTTGGATATTTCCTCAGGTAAAATATTTTTCAAAAAAGTGAAGGTCAATCCTGAAGTAAATTTCAACGGGGAATTCAACGGTGACATTCGTTTTGACCTTGCAGTTGACCTTCATGGATTTTGAAGGTCAACTTTGTTTTTTTTTAAAATGGAAACCCCCTTTTTTACATCTGTAATCGATAGAGCGGAAAATTCTACGTTCAGGTACGTACCCAAGTCATAGGTCAATTGTAATGTTCAAGGTCAATTAAAGGTTATTTGAAATGAACAAAGTTTTCCAAGAGGTCAGTGCAATTCCTGAAGTAAATTTCAACAGGGAATTCAATGGTGACCTTCATTTTGACCTTGAAGTTGACCTTCATGGCTTTTTGAAGGTCAAATTTCTTTGTTTTTTTTAATGGAAACCCCTTTTTTTTACATCTGTTATCGATGGAGCGGAAAATCCTACGTTCAGGTACGTACCCAAGTCATAGGTAAATTGTAATGTTCAGGGTCAATTAAAGGTTATTTGAAATGAACAAAGTTTTCCAAGAGGTCAGTGCAATTCCTGAAGAAAAATTTAAACAGGGAATTCAATGGTGACCTTCATTTTGACCTTGAAGTTGACCTTCATGGCTTTTTGAAGGTCAAATTTGGTTTTGTTTTTTAATGGAAACCCCTTTTTTTACATCTGTAATCGATGGAGTGGAAAATCCTACGTTCAGGTACGTACCTAAGTCATAGGGCAATTGTGACGTTCAAAGTCAATGAAGGTTATTTGAAATGAACAAAGTTTTCCAAGAGGTCAGTGCAATTCCTGAAGTAAATTTTCACGGGGAATTCAATGATGACCTTCATTTTGACCTTGAAGTTGACCTTCATGGCTTTTAGAAGGTCAAATTTATTTGTTTTTTTAAAATAGAAACCCCCTTTTTTTACATCTGCAATCGATAGAGCGGAAAATTCTACATTCAGATTCGTACCCAAGTCATAGGTCAATTGTAACGTTCCATGTCAGCTAAAGGTTAATACAATACAGTATTTTCAGATGAAGCTACTTTCAATTTAAAAGGTGAAGTTAACAGGCAAAATTGCAGATATTAGTCCCACACAAATCCTGATTGGATGTTGGAGAGTCACACACAATATCCACAAAAGATTAATGTTTGGGCCGGTATCTTGAATGATACATTGATAGGCCCTTTCTTCATCGATGGTAATCTCAATGCCCGTGCATATGAAGAGCTTCTCAGAAACCAAATTGTAGTAAGAATAAGGGAGATTACAGGCGATAATTTTCAAAATATTTGGTTCCAGCAGGACGGAGCAGCGGCTCATTACGGTAGGGTGGTTCGAGCATATTTGGATATTCAGTTCCCTCATAGGTGGATTGGAAGAAGGGGTGAAATCGAGTGGCCTGCTATATCTCCTGATCTGACGCCTCTCGACTATTTTCTTTGGGGTTATTTAAAGAGCAAAGTATACTTAACGCAACCCCAAAGCTTAGACGAATTGCAGAATCGGATTCTGCAAGAGGCTACTTTGATTGATAGGGAGATGATTCGTAATGCTGTAACTCATTTTTACAATCGCATAGCTTTTTGCCAAGAAGCTCAAGGTTTTCAGTTCGAACATCTTAACTGAAGCGTGAGAGGCAAGGGGACTTACGCTAATCAAGCACCCCGAAACGTGAGAGGGAAGGGGACTCACGCTAATCAAGCACCCCGGAACGTGAGAGGCAAGGGGACTCACGCTAATCAAGCACCCCAAAGGGAACAGAATTTACTACGTCCACGTCGTTGTTGCTGGGTAATGCTAAACGTAAACGTGAACTGCTTGGAAAAAACCTTGAAGGTCATCACCAAGATCAATACAGAGCTCACCAATGAATTTCTCCTTCAAATTTACTTCAGGAATTAAACTGACCCCTTGGAAAACTTTGTTAATTTCAAATAACCTTTAACTGACCTGGAACGTTACAATTGACCTATGACTTGGGTACGTACCTGAACGTAGAATTTTCCGCTCTATCGATTAAAGATGTAAAAAAAGGGGGGTTTCCATATAAAAAAAAAACAAAGTTGACCTTTAAAAAGCCATGAAGGTCAACTTCAAGGTCAAAATGAAGGTCAACATTGAATTCCTCGTTGAAATTTACTTCAGGAATGACCTTCACTTTTTTGAAAAATATTTTACCTGAGGAAATATCCAAACGTCCCGGGACTTTTTAGACACCCTGTATAATATTAGTACAGCATACTTTTATATTCACTAACGAAAAGGAATTAAATTTATTCCCTTTTATTATCAAATTCTGACGCTGATTCATTGTTCGCTACATTTTTGCGAGCTTCAAATGTATCAAGATAGAAGTTTCCTTTTGTTATCTTCCCATCTTTTTCGTCCCCACTTTCTTTTTCAACCATGAGTACTAGTAATGACGCTGTTGTTGATGTTGTCGCAGATGTATCGATTATTTTAATTAAAAAGTTATATAACAGAATGTAAATGGTACATCCAACGCGGTATATCCAGCAACTTCAGTCGTTGACGACTGAAGCGCGGGAGTTAGAAGGCGCGGGCTGGACAGTCAGCGGACGGTAATAGGCTAGGCGCGCAGTTTTAACTACTCACAAAATGATCAAAATTGCATCAAATGTTATAAAACTTTATAGACATACTTGTTGGGGCAGTGTGTACGTACTGACAAGCGAATCAAAAAAACGACCTAAATCGACTTAAGCTATTCTTTGAGCGAACGGCTCATATATAGTTAAAAGTTTGTCATAAGGACAACTGCAGGATTTCGCCCGAAGCGGGTTCTAACCTGAAAAATTGCACCAGCTCCCAGCAAATCGCGGTTAAATTTCAGCTCTAACCACGTCTCACGACCGTGAGATAGGTGGTTACAGTCTGCGACCAATTTGATACGATGATCCGGCAAAAGTCTCGTGCACCCTGAGGACACGGAGCGATCCAAGGACGACCGCCTTCTGCATTTTCCCCGCAAGTCTCAGCATTTTTTTTACACGCAGGGATGCTTTTCAAGCTATTAACCAGTGAGACTTTGGCATCTTCAAGAGCGCCGATGATCAAGACGATTAGCTTAACAGAATATTCCAGGTATAACCGTCGCAACTCCCTTATAAGGTCTTTATACATCTCTTTCTTTTCTTTCTCCTTGACATTCAAGATTCAGTAATTTTCAACTACCTTAACGGCGTGAGATGTAAAGTCGCGGAACACAAGACTTAAGGTGAATGCTTTTGTCCATGTGCAAAACCTTTCGCGTCCCGGTATCAAGGGATCTAAGCTCGTCCTTCGTCCATGAAACCACTCCAAATGAATAAAGTACTACTGGGACGGCAAGCATGTTCATTGCAGATACTTTGTTCCTCGCCGACAGTTCGGAAGACCATATCCGTGGGATGAGACGTTTGTATCTGTATCGGAGAGTATTCTTTATAGATGTTACGTCCTGAATGCGGCTCTGTGGCACACCCAGGTATGTATAGGTCTCTTCAGCGCAAAGGTGTCGTATAGCGCTACTGTCAACGATCTCAGGATCTTCGGGGATGCCATTAAGTTTTCCTTCCTTCAAATTGACTTTGGCGCATTTCTCTAACCCGAATTCCATTCCAATCTCTTGAGTGTACTCTTTGACAATTTTTTGAGCTAGATGTAGTTTCTCTTGATTTCTAGCATAGATCTTAAGATCATCCATGTAAAATACATGAGTGACTTTATACTTTCAGTTTCCACGTTTGCCGCAGAGGTATCCTTCGGAATGGCGAATTGCGAGAGATAGTGGCAATAATCTTAGGCAACAGAGGAGAGGGATCATGGTGTTGCCCTGAAACACACACACTGAAAGGTCATACTGTGAGTGATCATACGATGTTTTCTATATGAGATAGTAAATCTGGTTTTCCGAAGCGGCATTAATCTCTCTATGCACCTCACGAAGTGTGGATCAATCTTTAAGCTTTCCAACAGACAGATGATAAGTCTATGGGAGGTTGAATCGAAAGCTTTCCGGTAATTAATCCAGGCCATCGATAGAAATTGCTAATAGGATGCTGCGTCTTTACAGGCACATCTATCGATGAGCAAGTTCTCCCGACATCCTGCTACGCCTTTTTTAGAGCCGCGTTGTTCATACATCTCTCGCCACACAGGTCCAATTGTTCGAACAATCCTATGATTGAGCATAGCTGTGAAGATCTTACACAGTGTGTTCAGACAAGTTATTGTCCTGTAATTCTTAGGGTCAGCTAAGTTGCCCGCCTTCGGCAGGAGCACTGTGCGCCCTTCCACCAACCACTCCGGAATAGGCTCTTCCAACTTTAGATATGAGGTGAAAATTCGGGCCAGATGTCAGTAGCTTTGACTTGTTGATTGTGTGATGACAGATCCGCAGTTCGCGCGCGAACTGTCGAACCTTGGCAGTAAAAGTCCTGCCAGATGTTATGTAGTCAATCACACACTGAATGTGGGACGCGTACTGTCTTGCCCAGCCTATCTTTGTGCATCTGCCAAAGCTCTCGCTGCATTGTTCACAGCACAACTGATAGTCCAGAGGTTGGATTCTTCGGAAAAATCTTCATGAAGCTCGTCATCCAGTTCAGCCGGATCTTTGGGCTTGGGAGAAACCTGAATGTTGATATCTCTCCTCGTCCTAAAGCATCGCTCTTCCTCTATTGGATGCCTGCCCGCGGTTGGTCTCAGTGTCTCCTCTCTTTCTTTGTTGCCGGCTTGTTCTGTCTGCGGCTGAGTAGGCACACCGCTTATATAACCCCTTTTCCGGAGGTCCTCGGCAAGGTTTCGCAGACGTTTTTGCGAGAAATCCGAGAGCTCTGGGTGTTTCTTGCACCACAGAGTATGCAGTCGCGCCATGTAACCTTTTTGTTCAGGGGCCATACCGGTACCATAGCACTCCAGCAGGTCGTCCCTGAGTCGATCCGTCCACTCAAAAGTAATGAGATTCTGCCGGTCAATCGCATTGACTCTGTCTTGATTGGCTCCACCATCTCTAAGGTAGTCGGCATTGTTGTTCGACCCATTTTCGGGAGCCTTGCGCGTTCGATTGTTTTGACGCGCACTTAATACAACTATGTTTGGTGTTGTCATTGTTGTTCCCACGAGCAGCTAGGGAAAGCAACCCGAGGACGCGTTCGGTGGACTTGTCATACGCCCTTCGGTTCGATTGCCAAGAAACCAAAACTGAAACCGAAGAATTTGGATTTTTTTTTGCATTTGGTTTAGATCCTTGGGAATCGAACCGAAAGGCTATGACAAAGCCACCGAATGCGTCCTCGGGTTTCGGATAGAGAGTCCCTGTACGAAGGGTTTCTGATGAATATCGTTACAATAAATAATAAGCAGTCGTGGAAAATTGTCCAGGGATGGTCCCGAAGGAATAAACCTTAAGCGAAGGCGTAAGAACTGTGCCGAAAGCTGAATGGCACCAGGGTGAGGTGTCTCAAACGGTGATTCTTGCTGCTCCCTACCTGCTCGTGGGAACAACAAGGACAACACCAAACATAGTTGTAGTAAGTGCGCGTCAAAACAATCGAACGCGCAAGGCTCCCGAAAATGGGTCGAACAACAACGCCGACTACCTTAGAGATGGTGGAGCCAATCAAGACAGAGTCAATGCGATTGAACGGCAGAATGTCATTACTTTTGAGTGGACGGATCGACTCAGGGATGACCTGCTGGAGTGCTATGATACCAGTATGGCTCCTGAACGGAAAGGATCATATGACGCGACTGCATACTCTGTGGTGCGAGAAACACCCAGAGTCTTCGGATTTTTCGCAGAATAGTCTGCGAAACCGTGCCGAGGAAATCCGGAAAAGGGGTTATATGAGCGGAGCACTTACTCAACCGCTACTCAATCCGACCTCTGGACTATCAATTGTGGCGTATAAAATGCAGCCAGAGCATTGGCAGATGCAAAACGTAAAACAGAACCAACGGCTGATCATAATATCAAGAGACGAATGCATCAATTCAGCACAAATATAGGCTGGGCAAGACAGCACGCGTCCTGCATTCAGTGTGTGATTGACTACATAACATCTGGCAGGACTTTCACTGCCAAGGTTCGAATGTGCGCGCGTGAACTGCGGATCCCTCATCACACAATCAGCACGTCAAAGCTACTAACCATCATGCAGCATATTGTTAACAGAATACGAGTACTATATAACGCTAGGAGAATTCTAGAGTGGAGAGAGAGGTGGGTCTGAGAAAATCAATAGTTTTTATCTGACCCATCTCAACTCTTCCAAGACACTCCAGTTACTGTCGACCATCCGCCCAAACCAGAGGAGGTCGAAGCATTTTAGAGAGAAGTTTACGAAGTTCAACATCCACTTGAAGAATGCTCAAAGAGCATAAATAGCTTCAAGGAGCTGTGCAATGCCCACATAACACCTGAGGAGCAATGCCCACCTATCACTACATCATGGCCCGAATTTTCACCTCATATCTGTAGTCGGAAGAGCCTATTCCGGAGTAGTTGGTAGAAGGTCGCACAGTGCTCCTGCCGAATACGGGCAACATAGCTGACCCTAAGAATTACAGGCCAATAACTTGTCGGAACACACTGCATAAGATCTTTACAGCTATCCTAAATGATAGGATTGTTCGAACAATTGGACCGGTGTGGCGAGAGAAGGGTACCTCTTTGGTTAACCTGGAAACCGAAAGCGTAAGGTCACTCACGTATTTTACATGGATGATATTAAGATCTATGGTAGAAATCCCCGATAATCCTGAGCTCGTTGACAGAAGCGCTATACGACACCTTTGCGCTGGGGAGACCTATACATACCTGGACGTGCCACAGAGCGTGCCTCAGATCCCTCGATGTCGGGTCCCGAAAGGTTATGCACATGAACAAAAGCATGCACCTTAAGTCTTCTGTTCCACAAATTTACATCTCACGCCGTCAAGGTGGTCGTGAACTTTAACGGCATTAGCCCAAATACCTCTCCACTAAACGCTGCTAAAGAAATAAGAGTCAATTGTCGAAAATGAGAAGTGCCGCATACACTGGAACTTCATATTCTCGACAATTGTTTCTGTTGCGCACTCGAGGCATGACATAGTTCTCCTTGACTTCGAGAAACGAACCATGTTCGTTATCGAATTTTCGGCACCAGCGGACAAAAACGTCACAGCCATGGAGAAAGAAAAGGAAGAGAGGTATACAGATCTTATAAGGGAGTTGCGACGGTTATGCCCGGATTATTCAGTTAAGCTAATCGTCTTGATCATCGCCGCTCTTGGAGGTGCCAAGGTTCCACTGGTTAATAACCTGAAAGGCATCCCTGCGTGTCAACAAAATGCTGAGACACTTGCGGGGAAAATGCAGAAGGCGGTCATCCTTGGGTCGCTCCGTGTCCTCACGGTGCACGAGACTTTTGCTGGATCATCGTATTGAATTCGTCGCAGACTGTAACCACCTATCTCACGGCGAAATCAGGTGGTTGTCCTTATGACAAACATTTAACTATATATATGAAAATAATTTAGATGGAAACACAACGACGAACCGGCGAAACGCCCACATTGAGTGGACGGATCAACTTAAGAATGATGTGTTAGACTGCTACGATGCCAGTATTATCCCTGTTCGTGGAGGCTTTATGGCGCGTATGCATACTCTGTGGTGCCAGAAACACCCAGAGCTTCAACACGTTTCGCATCAGTCTTTGCGAAATCAAGCCGACTACCTCCGCAAAAATGGATATGTACGCGGAGCGCTTCCTCAACCGCTGCTTGAACAAGCTGCAGACGAAGATGAAACGACATTAAGACCAACCGCAGAAAGTAGGCACCTTCTTGAAGATGATGGCAATTTCAGTACAAGGAGGAACATCAACATGCAAGTTCCTCTTAAGCCCCAAGATCTGGCTGAAATGGATGCCTCCCTTTGTGGAGATATCTCGCAAGAGTCCGACCTCTGGACCATCAATTGCTCATTTTATGGTGCTGCGAGAGCTTTGGCTGATTCAAATCGAAGGCTCAAACCGACGATGGATCAAAAGACAAGAAGACGCTTGCATCAACTGAACAAGAAAATTGGATGGGCAAGACAGAATGCGTCCCGTGTTCAATGTGTGATTGACTACATAACATCTGGTAGACCGTTCACGGAAAGGGTTCGAAAGTTCGCCCAAGAACTAAGGACCTTGAATCACACACTAAACAAGTCAAAGCTGCTGACAATCAAGCAGCATATTGTTGACAAAATATGGCTGTTATCTGACGCAAGGAGGAGGATACAGAAGAGGGAGAGATGGATCAGAGAGAATCAACAGTTTCTCGCTGACCCATCGCGCCTCTTCAGTGATCCCCCTGTTTTTGTAAAAAATCCACCCAAGCCCAAGGAGGTAGAGACTTTTTGGAGAGAGGTGTACAAGATCCCGAAAACACTAGAGTTGAAGGAAGATACTGACAATATCATCCGCTTCAAGGAGTTTTGCGACAGCCTCATAAAATCTGAGGAGGAGTGCCCATCAGTCACTGCCGAAGAGGTGAAAAAAGCACTTAGAGGCACGAAGAACTTTTCCGGTGCTGGACCAGATTGTATCAAGAACTTTTGGTGGAAGAAGTTTACTTCTACACACCAACATTTGGCTCGCATATTCACCTCATATTTAAAGTCGGAGATGCCCATTCCGCAGTGGCTAGTGTTAGGACGCACTATACTCCTACCGAAAAAAGGCGACTTGTCCAAACCAGAGAATTACAGGCCAATAACTTGTTTGAACACACTGTATAAGATTTTTACAGCTGTCCTAAACAACAGGATTGTTCGACGAATTGAGCCTGTATGGCGAGAGATGTACGAACAACGTGGCTCGAAAAAAGGTGTAGCAGGCTGTCGAGAGAACCTGCTGATTGACAGGTTTGTCTGTAAAGACGCTACAGTCCATCAGCGCGTCCTGTCGATGGCCTGGATTGAATACCGGAAAGCTTTTGATTCAACCTCTCATAGACTTATCATCTGTCTGTTGGAAAGCTTGAAGGTACATCCACATATAGTGAGATGCATAGAGAGATTGATGCCTCTTTGGAAAACTAGATTTACCATCTCATCTAGAAATTATCGTCTGACGACGAACAACGTCACCTTCCAGAGGGGCGTCTTTCAAGGGGATAGTATGAGCCCTTTGCTTTTTTGCATCACACTTTTGCCTCTATCTCTTGCACTACGAAATTCTCCTGGATACCTTTGTGGCGACACTAATCAGCGTGAGCATAAGGTCACTCATGTATTCTATATGGATGACCTGAAGATCTATGCCGCTGGTAAAAGCAAACTTCAAACTGCTTTAAATATCGTCAAGAACTACACAGGAGAGATTGGGATGGACTTTGGTTTGGACAAGTGTGCCAAAATTCATTTGAAGAAAGGAAAGATTACTGGCGTTCCCAAGGACCCTGAGCTTGTGGATATAAGTGTTATTAGACATCTTAACACTGGAGAGACCTATACATACCTGGGCGTGCCTCAAAGCCGCATTCAGGACGTAACATCAGCGAAGGAGTCTCTCCGAAGCAGATACAAGCATCTTCTTCGACAGATTTGGTCTTCCAATCTGTCGGCGTTGAACAAGGTATCTGCGACTAACATGCTTGCCGTCCCGGTTGTACTCTACTCGTTTGGGGTGGTTCAATGGACGAAGAACGAGCTTAAGGCCCTTGATGTCACCACGCGTAAGATCATGCATATGCATAAAAGCTTGCATATCAATTCGTCAGTTCCGCGATTATACATTTCACGCCAGCAAGGCGGACGCGGACTTCTGAATCTCCAGTGTCTTCATAACCGAATTGTTTTGAGTACAGCTTACATCGTTGCGAATGGCAGAGATCCTCTCCTAAAGATGGTCAGAAACCACGAGATGATTGGCGAAGGGGCGTTCCTTTACAAAGCCGCGGAGCAAGCTGCTGAGACCCTTGGCCTGAATTTTAACATCAGAAGTGAGGAAAGTGCATTACTCCATCTAGATGCTTCACGTCTAAAAGCCGAAGTAAAGAAAGCAGAGGTTGGAAAATTTCACCAAGAGCTACTCGACAAGCAAATGCACGGAAACTTTCACAGAAATGTAGAAAAACAGTCCTTGTCGAAGGAGCAAACTTTTGCTTTCCTCAAATCATCAGGGCTCAATTCAGGTACAGAGGGCTTTATTTTCGCATGCCAGGACGGTGTAATCTCCACCTTAGCATACCGCGCCCGCATTTTATGTCAAGAAGTTCCCAGTGATAGGTGCCGAGCGTGTCATGCACACGCTGAGTACCTAGAACATATACTATCGGGGTGTCCGACCCACGCAGGAACAACGTATATCTATAGACATAATGCGGCCCTAAGAGTACTTTATTACCACCTTTGTCGCTCTTACGGTGTTGGTCGCGACCCTGCCCTGCCGAACGCTCCAAGGGATATAGAGTCAATTGTCCGAAACGAGAAGTGCCAGATTTTCTGGAACTACGATTTTCGGGCAGCAGTCTCCGTTGCGCACTCGAGGCCTGACATTGTTCTCCAAGACTTCGAGAAACGAACTATATTCGTGATCGAATTCTCGGCTCCATCCGAATACAACATCACTGCAAAGGAGAAAGAAAAAGAGGAGAGATATCAAGACCTTAAAAGAGAGCTGCTTCGACTGTACCCAAAATATTCGGTACGAGTGATTGTTCTTGTGATAGGTGCTCTCGGAGGTGTGAAATTATCGCTGGTTCGTAACCTTAAAGCCATACCCGCGTGCCAAAAATATGCCAAGGCTCTTGCGAGATGGATGCAGAAAGCTGTCATCCTTGGGTCGCTTCGTGTCCTCAAGACACACGAGGGTTTCGCCGGCCTGTCGTTGTGATTTCGTCGTGCCCTGTGACCACCCATCTCACGGATGTGAGACGTGGCCATAGGTGTATTTTACCGCGGTTCTACTGGGGGCTATTGACATTTTCTTTTTAGATGGCAGTTGCTCTTAGTGGTACCCTGCGGTGGTTGTTTAACATTTTTTTTAATTATATATATATATATATATATATATATATATATATATATACACACATATATATACATACACATATGTATTTATTGATTTCTCGTCGGGTCAGTAGCATAAAATGGGCTGTACATAGTCTACACTGTGCACTCCATTATTATCAATATCAAACCTTGAAATAAGAATGCCAGTTAACTATATATTATATCATTCATATATATTTACATATATAATACATAATTTAAAAAAGGGCAAAACAACCACCACAGGGTCAAACTGGGAGCAACTACCATCTAAAAACCACACCGGCTTCTAGTATAACCGCGGTAAACCACACATATGGCCACGTTTCACGACCGTGCGATGGGTGGCGCGATGAAATTACGACGACAGGCCGGCGAAAACCTCGTGTTTCTTGAGGACACAAAGCGAACCAAGGATGACAGCTTTCTGCATCCATCTCGCAAGTGCCTTGGCACATTTTTGGTACACGGGTATGGCTTTAAGGTTACGAGCCGGTAATAGTTTCGCACCTCCGGGAGCAATATTTTGGGTAAAGTCGTTGCAGCTCCCTTTTAAGGTCTTCATATCTCTCCTCCTTTTCCTTCTCCTTGGCAGTGATGTTGCTGTCGGCCGGAGCCAAGAATTCGATCACGAATATGGTTCGTTTCTCGAAGTCTTGGAGAACTTATCTTAGGGCCGCATTATGTCTGTAGATATACGTCGTTCCCGCGTGGGTGGGACACCAAAATAGTATGTGTTCTAAGAACTCAGCATGCGCCTGACACGCTCTGCACCTATCGCTGGGAACTTCTTGACATAAAATGCGGGCACGGTATACTAAGGTGGAAAATACACCGTCCTGGCATGCGAAAATGAAACCCTCTGTACCTGAATTAAGCCCTGATGGTCTGAGGAAAGCAAAAGTTTGCTCCTTCGACAAAGACTGTTCTTCTACATTTCTGTGAAAGTTTGCGTGCATTTTCTTGTCCAGTAGCTATGCGGCTTTGTAAAGGAACGCTCCTTTGCCAATCATCTCGTGGTTCCTGACTATTTTTAGGAAAGGATCTCGGCCACTTGCAACAATTTAATCTGTAGTTATAACAATTCGTTTATGAAGACACTGGAGATTCAGAAGTCCGCGTCCTCCTTGACAGTGTGAGATGTATGATCGCGGAACAGACGAATTGATATGCAAGCTTTTAAGAGGATGCTTGTATCTGCTTCGGAGACTCCTTCACTGATATTACGTCCTGAGTGCGGCTTTAAGGCACGCCCAGGTATGTATAGGTCTCTCCAGTGTTAAGATGTCTAATAACACTTACATCTACAAGCTCAGGATCCTTGGGAATGCCAGTAATCTTTCCTTTCTTCAGCTGAATTTTGGCACCCTCGTCCAATCCAATCCAATCCAATCCAAATGCTTTTTTCACCTCTTCGGCAGTGATTGATGTAGATTCCTCCTCAGATGTTATTAGGTTGTTGCAAAACTTCTTGAAGCGGATGATATTATCAGTATTTTCTTTCAACTCCAACGTTTTCGGGATCTTGTATACCTCTCTACAAAAAGTCTCTACCTCATTGGGCTTCGGTGTAATTTTGACAGAAACAAAGTGATCACTGAAGAGGCGCGACGGGTCAGCGAGAAATTGTTGATTCTCCTTGATCCACCTCTCCCTCTTCTATGTTCTCCTCCTTGCGTCAGATAACACTCGTATTTTGTCAGCAATATGCTGCTTGATTGTCAGAAGCTTTGACTTGTTCAGTGTGTAATTGAAAATCCTCAGTCAATCACACACTGCATACGGGACGCATTCTGTGATACCCATCCAATCTTCTTGTTCAGTTGATGCATGCGTCTTTTGGTCTTTTGATCCATCGTCGGTTTTAACCTTCGATTTGAATAAGCCAATGTTCTCGCAGCACCATAAACTGAACAATTGATGGTCCAGAGGTCGTTCTGCTTCGAGACATCCTCAAGAAGGGAGGCATCCATTTAAGCTCGATCTTGCAGCTTAGGAGGGACCTGCATGTCAATGTTCCTCCTTGTCCTGAAATCGCTATCATCTCTCAGAAAGTGTCTGCTTTCTACGGTTGGTCTTAATGTCACTTCCTCATCTTCGTCTGCAGCTTGTTGAAGCAGCTGTTGGGGAAGCGCTCCGCGTACATATCCATTTTTCAAGAGGTAGGGACGTTGATTTCGCAAAGACTGATGCGAAAATTGCTAAGGCTCCGTGTGTTTCTGGCACCACAAAGTGTGCATACGCGCTAAAGAGCCTCTGTGAGGAGGCATAATGCTGGCATCGTAGCAGTCCAGCAATTCACGCTTGAGTTGATTCGTCCACTCAATGTGGACGTTTCGACGGTTCGTCGTCGTGTTTCCATCTAAATTATTTCCAGCACTCCGAACTCTTGGGTGATCGGCACTGTTTGCCGACCAATTGTCGGGTGCTCTGCGCATTCGATCGTTTTGAACAACATGTACAACTTTTCTGTGTTTGGTGGTGTTATTGTTGTTCCCGCGAGCAGCTAGGGAAAGGGTTCGTCCAACCTTGTATAGCCCCGCATGCAAGGAGAAGACTGCATACTCTGAGAGGTCGCCCGGTATCCCAGAGTCACACGTTCAAGACACCTCGCCCAGGTGCCATTCAGCTTTTGACACGGTTGTTACGTCTCCGCTTATGGGTTATTTTTTCGGGACCATCCCTGGACAATTGTCCGTGACTGCTTATTAATATTGTAACCATATTCAGCAGAAACCCTTGGTAC
>CAKNXH010061468.1:225396-278207 GCA_932178445.1 Andricus quercusramuli
TTGTTGTCTTTTCTTATAATTAAACGTTTTAAGAATATACTCCCAAAATTTGAAGTCGATCAAAACGGTAGCTCCGACAGCTGCGGGCGGTCAGAAAGGCACTATATATAACATATATACACTGCCATTTAAAAACTACATTACCGATTCATTTCAAACTTGGTACACACTTTCTACATATAAAATACCTCCCCCCAACGTTTAGTTTAAGATTTTTTTTTACATTAAGGGGGTTTTCTACTAACAAAATGGCGGAATTTTTCGTAAGAAATAGCAGTTTTCACTTCAAATGACCACTAAAAATTTTTAAATAAAAAAAAATAATAATCAGAGAAAGTTGGGGAGAGGATTTAATGATACTTTGACTAAATTTTGATGGATTTTGATTTCGGATCATTTTCAGCTGAGATACAGTGAACACCGCAAATCGTCTATTTCTAAAGACGTTCTTGGAAAAGCTTCGTCATCGGCTTGTTTGTCGATATCTTCGCATACAAAAATTTGACAATGTTGTTGAAACTATACTTAATAATGTACAAAAGGTTTAAATGAATTTACTCAATCCATATTCATAAAAAAATCACAAAAAATGAGTTTTTTCACGCTAAAACCCTTACCCCCCTTAATTGTTGCAACCATATTGAGCAGAAACCCTTGGCACAATATTTTTATATATTATTTTTATTATTTTTGCAGGTAATATTCATAAAACTATATTTTTGTCTGAATTATTTATTTTCCAGATATATCAATATGATAAATATATTGATGATGGACAAAAGAGATTAAACATTAAGAGTTGAAATTCAACTCATAATATCTTTAACTTGGTTGAATAAAGTGTCCTTTTTGTGACATACACTTGTGCCGGTTATGTAATATCTTATCTTACTTTGAATTTTAAATTTAAATTAAATCTTCAGAAATACATGACCTATTAGGGTTCGAAAGAGAAATGTTTTTGAGTGTTAAATTGCTTGAAAATGAGCAAAAATAAGTAACATTATTTTAGCAACTTTAAAATTGTATACAGGTAATTTTAGAGTATCTGAACGTTGTTTGACAGAACAAGTAAATGAATCAAAACAAAAGAAAGAAGTAAAAAACTATAAAGGAATAAATTATAATCTTCTTATCTTAATATTCACTCCTACTTGCATTATGTTTTGCCATTTAATTTCTGTTTTAAATTATTAATATCGGTTTACAAACATTATATTTTTTGAATTAACGCATCTTTTTTATTGTATTATTCAACTTATACAATATATTAGGTTTTATGGGTTCGGCATTTTCTGTACAAATAGGTTGTTCAAAAAATACGTGATGCTGTTTTTTTTTGGGGGGGGGGGGCACCTCGAGCGTTACGCTAATGTTAAAGTTACATACGCATACCAGTGGCGTAACTATCGGTGTTCCATGTGTTCCGGGAACACGGGCCCCACAAGCTAGGAGGCCCCCAAAGCTTGAAGTCAAAGAAAAAAATTTTAACAGAGGAATGAACCGTAAATGACTAGTCTACCCTCCGAATAAAAATTTTTTAAAAGGAGTTACGCCATTGACGTGTACTATAGAAAAAGCGTTATTTAAAGGGTTGGAGGAGGTAAAATTAAAAAAAAGGTCTATATGCAATCCATCGATATGCATCCATATCTATCCATCTATCCATCTATCCATTTATCCACCTATCTATCTATCTATCTATCTATCTATCTATCTATCTATCTATCCCAAGGACCTCCTCAATCGTCTGCGGGGAAGGGAAGGTGTTACCCCTACTTGGCGCGTCCCCAGGTGGCGGATAGGGGAATGCTCGCTGGAAACAGAGGGTAGGGCTGAAATAAAATAGGCCCCGCGGACGGAACACACTGGGTGAAGGATACACCGAGAAAAAACCATGATTGTTTCCTGCAGTGGCCCACTGGGAGTGCTCCGAACCACATCCGCCTAACCCGCTGACGTGGCGAGGGGCTAATGAGTGCTTGCACTGCCGAGGTGTCAGCTACAGTAGGAATCAGAAGCCAGCCCCTTCGGGCCTTGATCAGGAAGTGCGTGGTGGCTGCAGAGATCGGAATCTGCAGTGCTCCGGGCAAGGTCCGGTCCGTCCGTGTTTTCCGGGACCGGTTAAACGAAGGCTGGGCCCCAGGGAACTGGGGTAGGACAGAGTTCCGAGGGTATACCCGTTCCCAGTTATTTCGGCCCGCCCCACCACGCACGATGCGCTGGTGAAATTTTATGGCACCTCCAACCCCAGAAAGTACAAAAGACAACGAAACGGCAATGGATATGGACACGCGGATATCAATCCGTTTGAAAGGAGGAGCTCTAAACTTAGGACTCCACCGAGAAATAGAACCTCTTCGCTGCCCGAACTCAGCGAAAAAGATCAGCAAACTGCGGACCCAACCAAAGGCAACGCATCCAAAAAAAAAAAAGAGGAAGGGTAGCACACCGGAGAGAGACGTCGTGGAATGCGAAACAAACGCTATATAGCCGCGATCGAACAAATGGAAGTCCTAATAAAAAGGCTAGCAAAGAGGCTACTGACTAGTTACAGAACTAGTACGGAAATTCTGGACTTAAGCAGTGCTCTCACTCTTCAGGCTGAAATTCTACGCCCTAAAGACTTTAAAAGATGGGTGGATACTGCACTCGTTGGAAAGGCAGAGGGCAAAGCAGACCAGTTGAGGCAGGAAAATTACATGCTTCGTAAACAAATAAAGAGCATGGAAGATGATCAAAGAAGGCGGATGGAAATAAAAAGGCTTGATGTCGAGCTTGACAAAGCAGAAGAAAATAGATTGTTAAATGAAAACAACAGCCTGCGAGAAAAACTTCTACAAGCGGAGGCAGAGCATAAGGAACTTCGAGAAAAGCAATCTCATGGAACTGACACAGAAGTCAAATGCGACAATTGCGTTTTGGCCCAAAAAATCAAAAGGAGGAGGAACCAGATGAAGATGGTAGAATCCTTCCAGAGCTTTATGGAAGCAACCGAAGAAGATTGGGACATGGAAGTGTTCACCAAAGCTGAAGTTAAATCAGAACACATGTGGGATGCTTCTACAGACTGGGATATCATTCTACCTTGCAACGCTGAAATTGCATCTAGATATAAGGAGATTGATGTGGCGATTGCAAAATTCAATGGAAAGGAAGGTCTCATTAAGCAAAACAGGAAGAAGGGTGAAATAGCCATGATGCAACATACCGTAGGTTTTCCTGACGCACAAGGGAGCTTTCAGAATGCCAGTAGGTACATATACTACCCAATAGTCAGTGAATCAACAAGAATTGACGAAAACGGCAATATGTCACTATTCCGGTCCCTCAGCACCATCAAGAGTTATGTTCTTAAGAACAAGAGGACCAAGCTTGCCCTTCCTGAAATAAAAGACTCAACTGGCGTGAAAACATTGCAAATGCTGGAATATCTTTTTACGGACACCCCTGTGAAAATCAGGATATGCAGGGCAGAACAAGGTATAGAAAACGAGGACAGGAAATCCTTGAATAGGGTGCGTAATAAAACGAGAGAGGTCAAAGAAAAGAAGAAGCAAAGGAGCAGAAAAGTGATGCCCTCTTAATCAGAATGGGAAACAGCTCAACGCGGAGACGCTGAAGAAAATCAAGCTAGCAGTGAATCCAAGCGATCTAGGTGTTGACATCAAAGGCCTGAAGAAGACAAGAAGCGGAGAACTCCTTCTAACGTTTAAAAATGGGCTGGACAAGGCAGAGGCTCTAAAAAAGAAAATAAAGGAAAACGTACCTGGAGCGACCACGTCCCTCCTTATCAAAAAAACCGTTATCCATATTAAAGACATGGATGAAGTGACAACGGAGGATGAAATCACAGAGGCGATTTCGAAAGAAACTCATCTGGGGTCAAAAGAATTCGAGGTTAGAGCACTTCGCCCAGCATACGGTGGACGACAAAATGCCATAATAATAATGCGAGAATGTGATGCTGGTAAGCTACTTTCGAGGGGTTCAATAAAAATTGGCTGGACAAGCTGTAGATTATTAGAGAGAACCAGAGAGAGCTACTGCCTCAAATGCTGGGAACATGGCCACGTCGGAGGTAAATGAAATGAACCAAACAGAGAAAATCTCTGTTTAAAATGTGGCAAAGAAGGACATAAGGCAGCCAAATGCCCAAACAAGCCCTACTGTGTGCACTGTGAGCAAGAGGGGCATCAATCTAACAGCTCAAAGTGTCAAAAAAATATGCAAGCAAACAAGTCGGAGGGAAGACAGACGCAATCTGATATCAATGAGAATCCTCCAGATCAATACAAATAGGTCCAAACCAGCCCATGATCTCGCCCTAAACACAGCAATGAATATGGATACAGGAATACTAGTTTTGTGTGAACCCAATCAAAAGAGTATAGAAGGATGAAATGACTGGGTATATGACGAAGAACTAGATACGGCCATAAAGGTACTGGACAAAAATATCACCATCAAAGAATTGGGAAAAGAAAAAGGTTTCTCTTACGTAGCAACAACATCCTTCACTGTTTACAGCTGCTATGCTTCCCCAAACAAGAAAGTCGAAGAGCTGGAGGCTCTCCTGCAGAAAATTGCAGAATACATTAGATCCAGAGGCGAAGAAGTGATAGTTGAAGGAGACTTCAACGCTAAGTCCCCGCAATGGGGTATGCAAAAAACTGATGTCAGAGGGAAAATAGTCACTGAATGGCTAACGCAAAACGACCTGATCGTCAAAAACACGGGTACAAATCCAACCTTTGTAAGGAAGAGCTACGGGTCAATACTTGATCTGACAATAGCAACGACACTAATTGGCAACAGGATACATCAGTGGAAAGTCAGTAAAGAGGAATCCCTCAGTGACCACAACTATGTTATTTTCGAAGTTGTGGACAAATCGAGATCCGTGCAGAAGAACCAGGGAAAAATAGGCTGGAGAACAAAAAAGCTAAAAAAAGAGAAGCTACAACAGGCCATGGAAGGAATCCCAGAGAATTCAAACGCAATATCAGCGGAAAACTTCTCCAGCACGTCGGAGAAACAGTGCAACGAGTGTATGCCCAAAGGTGAAACAGTTTGCAAAAGCCAACCTATGTACTGGTGGAACGAAGAGATTGCGAAGCTCCGAAAAGTGTGCATCGAAAAGCGACGGAAGCACACAAGGATTGCGAAGAAGAACGCACCTATACAGGAGCAGAAACTGTGGGAGGAGTACGTGTGCAGCAAGAAAGTGCTCCAATTCAGTATCAAAGAAGCAAAACAGAAAAGCTGGATCACTGTTCGTGACGAGGCAGACAGAGATGTACGGGGAAAAGGCTATGAGATTGTGAGGAAACGAGCAATCGAAAACTCCCCTAAGATCCAAATGACCATGAAAGCTGTAGAAGATGTCGCAATACATCTCTTTCCAGTGCATGAGATAGTAGACTTTGACAAAGTTAGCATCGCTGCATTTAAAGTTTTCTCCAAAGAGGAATTAAAAGCTGCATCTGAGAAGCTTGAGAACAACAAGGCACATGTCCAGGGCACATACCGCCGGAGGTAATAAAACAACTGGCATTTTCAAAATCGGAGTATGTACTTAAAACTTACAACCAATTGGCCGCAAAAGGAGAATTTCCGAAGATCTGGAAGCGATCCAGGTTGGTACTCTCAAAGAAAGGGAACAAACCTACGGAAAACCCTAGTTCCTGCAGACCAATATGTCTCCTGGATGTCGAAGGGAAGCTGTATGAACAGCTTATACTGACCA
Organism: Andricus quercusramuli; assembly: GCA_932178445.1. NCBI lineage: Eukaryota > Metazoa > Arthropoda > Insecta > Hymenoptera > Cynipidae > Andricus > Andricus quercusramuli. The sequence goes on from CAKNXH010061468.1 coordinate 231,146, forward strand.
GGTTGAAAGAAGAAATAGCACGGACTGGAGATCTAGCGGAAAACCAGTTCGGGTTCAGACAAGGCCGTCAAACAGTTGATGCCATTAAACAAGTGTTGGCCAGCGCAGAGAAAGCAGCAGCGTTCTCAACAAGAAGTCGACGATTGTGTGCTGTGATAACGATCGATGTGAGGAACGCTTGCAATAGTGCATCTCGGCAGAATATCCTCGATGATCTCAGGCAAAGGGGTATAGATGAGAGTCTGATAAACTTGGTAGCTTCATACCTCTCAGACCGCGAGATATTATTGGAGGCGGAAGGCATCACGAAAGCCAGGGATGTCAACAGCGGTGTCCCGCAAGGATCAGTACTAGGTCCGACATTATGGAACGTTCAGTACGATGACATGTTAAAGCTAGAAATGTCAGCTGGAGTCGAACTCGTAGGCTTCGCCGATGACGTGGCCATAGTAGTGGTGGCGATGAACGAAAACATGCTGACGAATGCTGCAAACACCGCAATCAGGAGAGTAGCGGAATGGCTGAAGAACAAAAAACTGGAATTGGCACCGGAAAAGACGGAAGCTGTCATCTTGACAAAGAAAAGAAAGATACGTCCAATTAAGTTTCGCGTACTAGAAGTTGAGATTAATTCTAGTAGAGCCCTCAAACATCTAGGAGTATGGCTTGACACAAAAGGTACGTTCGAAGAGCATTTTGACAGAACAGTCGAAAAAGCAGAGAAAACCATGACAGCGCTAACAGGTCTTATGCCGAATGTCGGGGGGCCAAGAGTGTCAAAAAGACGCATCCTGGTAAAGTGTAGTGCACTCTCAGCTGCTGTATGCAGCTCCAGTCTGGCACAAAGCCGTGGAAAAAAACATCTCAGAAGAAAATTAGAGCGAGTGCAAAAGGTAGCCGGCATTCGCGTGGCTAGTGCGTATCGGACTGTTTCAAGAGAGGGAATCGGAGTTATTGCTGGAATACCGCCCATAGAACTGCTGGTGCAGGAGAGGGTGCAATATTACGAAGGAAGACAGCGGGGTGAAGCGAGAGAAGATCTAATTGCTGAATGGCAAAACAAGTGGACAACGGGCACCTACGGACGGTGGACATGGAAGTTAATCCCAGACATTCGAAAGTGGTTAGAAAGACCCTACGGGGAAATAGACTACTTCCTGACACATACCTTATCTGGTCATGGATGCTTCCGAAAGTACCTATTTAATCGCAAAAGGTCTACGACAGACAGATATCCGTACTGCAGCGTGATTGACGACGCATGGCATACCTTGTTCTCATGCACAAGATGGGAAGAAGCTCGAGAAGAGTACCGAAGAGAGACAGGCAAAGTTTTCACGGACGAAAATATGATGAAAAGTCTAACGGACTCGGAAAAAGGCTGGTCGCAAGCATACAGAGTTATAAGATACATCATACAAAACAAGGAACAAGAAGGCAGGCAAGTAGACCAATTATTATTATAGTATAGTATGACGCAAATACATGACCACCTCCAGCCGGGATGCCGAAGGCCGACGAGCCCGTTGTGTGGAACCACCACACTACTGAGGACGATGCGTGCATCTTGGCTGGGGGTGAAGAGGTGAAATGCCAAGCAGGCAAAACATTGGGACGCCGAAGCATGGCGTAGAATGCCTATAACTCATGTTCCTGAAGTAATGCGAAAGCGGTTCCGGGAACATGAGTGGGCAGGGAAGGGAGTTAAGGTTTAGTGGGTAGGTGCCGTTTCGGTAAGTCCCACACTCACCTTCGTTCCTTGTGGACTGCGTGCCCATGTGTGCATTTTGCGTGTATGTATTTTAAATATATACGCGTGGGATGTATATATTGGGCTCGTGGTCCCCAAAGTTCGAATGTGGCTGGTGCATGAGCATTTTCCGTTTTTACTCCTTTAAAAAAGAAAAGAAAAAAAAAAAGTCTATCTATCTATCTAAATCAAAACAAATATAACGAACAAGAAGAAGCCAAGCCGAGATGCAGTACTCGTGCAAATGCAGGGCAAAAGCTACGCAAAAACTCTGAAAAGAGTCAAGTAGGCCATAAATCCTAGCGACATAGGAGTTGACATCCAAGATATCAGGAGCAACAGGAAAGGAGAGCTCCTGCTTACAGTTCGTAACGGTCTGGACAAGGTGGAAACACTGAAGAAGGAACTGGAAGTGAAAATGCCAGATGCCTCAACGTCCCTCCTCGTCCGAAAGGAGATTATCCATGTCAAGGACATGGATGAACTGACGACTGTCGAAGAAATAAGAGAGGCAGTAAACAAGCTTATAGATCTGAGATCCGAGGAATACGAGGTGAGAGCATTGCGACCAGCCTACGGAAACAGATAGAATGTGACGGTGGTACTCCGCCAGTCAGACGCTGACAGGCTGATGCAAAAAGGCAGGATAAAAATAGGTTGGACAAACTGCAGAGTTATGGAAAGGAAGAGGGAGATACGGTGCTCTCGATGCTGGGAACTCGGGCACGTTAAAGAACATTGCACTGGAGTGAACCGACAAAATCTCTGCCTGAAATGCGGACAAGAAGGTCATAGAGCCGTAAGCTGTAAAAACCAGTCCTTCTGCATCTTATGCAAACAGGAAGGACATCAAACCCTCACAGCGAAAGGTCACGCCGTAAGAGATCAAGGAAAGCCAGCGGTAGCACACAGCCTAAATGACCAGAATAAAGATCCTGCAGATAAATTGCAATAGGAGCTATCCAGCTCATGACCTTGCCCTGGCTACAGCCAAGGAAATGGGGACAGCCATAGTGGTCGTATGTGAACCAAATAGGAAAGCCATACAGAACCGAAGTGACTGGACCTCTGACGAAGATCTAGATACGGCTATAAAAGTCACAGACCCGAGAATAGTGATAACAGGACAGGGTAAAGGCAATGGTTTTTCCTACGTTGTCACTGCATCCTTTATCATCTATGGGTGTTATGCCTCTCCCAACAAGCAAATCGAAGAATTAGAAGAAACCCTTGAACAGATTGAGAGCATTATGAGATCTAAATGCGATGAATCCATAGTCGTAGGAGACTTCAATGCCCAATCCCCACAGTGGGGCATGAAGACAACGGACAAAAGAGGTCAAATTCTAACAGAGTGGATTGCCCAGCTTGACCTTAATGTAAAAAACGTTGATAAAAAGCTAACATTTCAAAGGAAAGAATATGGATCCACACTTGATCTAACTCTAGCATCAGTAAAAATCGGGAGCAAGATTATAAACTGGGAGGTCAGTGAAAAAGAATCACTCAGCGATCATAATTATGTCGTATTTGAGGTGTTGGAAGCGCAGACCTATATAAAGAAACAACCAAGAAGAGGTTGGAACTCCTGAAAAATAGATGCGGAGAGACAACGGTTAGCTATACAGCGGATAATAGAGGCTCCCGAAACAAAAACAGCAAAGGGGTTTTCAAAATCACTGATAAGAGTCTGCAACGAGTGCATGCCAAAAGCCAGGACTTCTGAAGGAGGCCAGCCCATGTACTGGTGGAATGAGAAAATCGCAGCACTTCGGCGAGTATGTGACCAAACAAGAAGAAAGGTCACCAGAATAGCAAAGAAAAATCTTCCTGCACTCAAGCGAGCTCTATGGGAAGAATATGACCTATGCAAAAAAGAGCTACGGAAAAGTATAAAAGTAGCCAAGAGGCAACTGGGATCAAGTTCTAGAAGATGTGGATAGACACATATGGGGGAAGGGATACGAGATAGTTATGAAGAAGACTATAGCACAAGCTCGCAAACCCCAGCTGTCTATGCAAATGGTGGAGGAAGTAGTGAAACAACTATTTCCAGTACATGAAGCCGTGATTTTTGAACGAGCAGAAGATACGGTCTTCAACAGCTTCACGGAAGAAGAATTGAAGCTGGCAAGCATGAAATTGAAGGATAAGAAAGCTCCGGGTCCAGGAAATATACCCCCGGAAATAGTGAAGCAAGTAGCACTTAGCAGACCGGAATACGTCCTTCAAGTCTACAACAGGTTGGCTGCTAGTGGAGAATTCCCAAAAGAATGGAAGAGAGCGAATCTTGTTCTGTTGAGGAAGGGAGGCAAACCTGCTGAAATTCCTAGTACTTACAGACCTATTTGCCTTCTGGATGTGGAGGGAAAGCTATATGAGCAGCTGATCTTGTTAAGACTGAAGAAAGAACTCGAAAAAACGGGAGGCTTAGCGGAATACCAGTTCGGCTTCAGGGAAGGTCGACAAACAGTAGACGCCATCAAAAGAGTAGTGATGGCAGCAGAACGCGCGGCCTCATTCTCCAAACAATGTAGACGTCTCTGTGCTGTCATAACAATCCACGTAAAAAACGCCTTCAATAGCGCATCGTGGCAGAACATCCTGGATGAACTCAGAAGAAGGGAGATAGATGAAGGGTTGATAAATCTGATAGCGTCTTACCTCTCAGATCGGGAAATAGTGTTCGAAGCAGAGGGAACATCCAAGGTCAAGGAAATCAATAGCGGAGTCCCGCAAGGATCAGTGCTTGGACTGACCCTGTGGAACGTGCAATATGATGGGCTGCTGAAACTCGAGCTCCCAGAAGGGGTGGAGTTAGTGGGCTTCGCAGATGACATCGCTATGGTTGTCGAAGCGAAAAGTAGCCAAACTTTGATGAACCGAGCAAACCTTGCCATAAGGAGGGTAGTCCAGTGGATGGAGGAAATGAAGCTCAAACTTGCTCCCGAAAAAACTGAAGCAGTTTTGCTCAGCACAAAGAGGAAGGTGGGGCTGATACAATTTGAGATACAGGGCATTAAAATTAGTCCCGGAAAGGTCTTGAAGCAATTGCGGGTCTGGCTAGACACGAAGCTAAACTTCTATGAACATATAGATAAAACTGTCCAAAAAGCTGAAAGGACGATGACAGCCCTTGCAGGTCTCATGCCGAATATAGGGGGACCAAGAGCGTCCAAAAGACGAGTACTGACGAGTGTAGTACACTCGCAAATTCTATACGCAGCTCCAATCTGGGAGAGGGCAATGCAGAAGAATGAGCAAAGGAAAAAGCTTTCCAGGTTACAAAAGATCATGGGAATCAGAGTGTGCAGTGGATACCGCACAGTATCGACGGAAGGGGTGAGAGTCTTAGCAGGCATAGCCCCAATAGAACTACTAGTAAAGGAGCGACAGGAAATATATGAACGGCGACAGAGAGAAGAGGCAAGAGCAAACCTGATGATAAGATGGCAGGAAAAGTGGGCTACGACAACAACTGGACGCTGGACATGGAAGTTAATCGCAGACATTCAAAAGTGGCTAGACAGGCCTCACGGGGAAATGGACTACTTTCTGACACAGGTCTTATCTGGTCATGGATGCTTCAGAAAGTACCTATTTGATCAGAAAAGGTCTACCACAGACAGATGTCCGTACTGCGGGGAGATCGACGACGCATGTCACACCCTGTTCTCATGCACAAGATGGGAAGAAGCTCGAGAAGAGTACCGAAGAGAGACAGGCAAAGCTTTCACAGACAAAAGTATGATGGAAAGTCTAATTGACTCCGGACAAGGTTGGTCGCAAGCATACCGTGTTATAAGACACATAATACAAAACAAGGAACAAGAAGGCAGGCAAGTAGAACAAATTGTATAATATGACGCGAATACCTGACCAGCCCCAGCCGGGATGCCGAAGGCCGACGAGCCCGAAGTGTGGAACCACCAAACTACTGAGGACGATGCGTGCATCTTGGTTGGGGGTGAAGAGGTGAAATGCCAAGCAGGCAAGAAAGCGGGTCGCCGAAGTACGGCGTAGAATGCCAGTAACTCAGGTTCCTGAAGTAATGCGAAAGCGGTTCCGGGAACATGAGTTGGCAGGGAAAGGAGTTAAGGTTTAGTGGGTAGCTGCCGTTTCGGTAAGTCCCACACTCACTTTCGTTCCTTGTGGACAGCGCCCACAGGTGTGCATCTTACTATCTATCTATCTATCTATCTATCTATCCATTCATCCATTAGTATTAGGCCTAATGGGGAAACCACAAGAAAAAACACGCACCTTTTATTTTACCTCACTGGTGGTATGGAAACGAGTACAATTATCAATAATGATTATTATTACTTTATAGAAGTTGTAGGCTCTAGTCGCGGATGACCTTACGTGGCAGACGGCATAGTTGGAGATGAAGGTTTCACCTCTGGATACTTTTCTAGAGATACTAATCTTTGTAGAATGTTATGAGAAACAGAGTAGACGGACTAGATGAAGTGATACCACAAGAACAGCCTTTTGCGTCCGGCTCGCAATGGACTGAACGTAACGCTGGAAAGCCGGGATTTTGTTGAGTTGGCTAAGAAATGAAGCTTTCATACTTCCAAGACAGCTGAATATGAGAAGTACAAGATGGACTTTGTAGCCTTGATACAGCCTGCTCAGCTAGAAAAGAAGTGCTTGATATTTCGCCCAGTTTTCTTTTCTTCTTTGCCGTGGTATTACCATCGGCTGGTGCCGAGAATTCAATCACGTGAAATAGGTTCGTCTTCACATCATGGAGGACAATATCAGGCTTTGTAGCACTGATACGCTGAAAGGTGGAGAATGAGAAATTCCAGTAGATCTTACACTGATCAATCCCCACAACGGATTCGAGAGCCCCTGGGCGTATGGCACGGCGGGCATTAGGTGAACACCATGAAAGTGCCGACGATGGTAATATTACACGTTGACAGTTGCATTGTGTCTCTCTATGTACCCTTAGCATGCCTACTTTGAACATGTCCAAGTGTTTCCGGTTCTTGCTTGAACGGTCGGCAGTTGGTATCGCCTACAGGTACATTCATTATGCACTCGCGGCAAACCAAGGTCCTCCGAGATCTGAAGAAGAAGATCATTTACGTGATTGAGTTCTCGGCACTAGGCGATGGTAATATCACGGCAAAGGAGGAAGAAAAACGGGCGAAATATCAAGCACTTCTTTTCGATCTGAGCAAGCTGTACCAAGGCTACAAAGTCCATCTTGTAGTTCTTATAATCGGCTGTCTTGGAGGTATGGAAGCTTCATTTCTTAGCCAACTCAATAAGAATTCGGCTTGCCAGCGTCAGGCTCATTCCATCGCAAACCGGATGCATAGGCTGTTCTTCTGGGATCACTTCATCTGGTCCGTCAATACTGTTCCTCATAACATTCTACAAAGATTGGTAGCTCGAAAAAAGTATCCAGAGGTGAAACCTTCATCTCCAACTGTCCCGTATGCCACGTAAGGTAATTTTCGGCTGGAGACCTGACTCCAAGGACTACTAAGCTTAACAACCAAACAGGAGACATTTGTAAAAACACGAATTTTGAGCGCCATTTTTAAAAATGACGGCGAAGCTTAGTGTAAGTGTTAGCAAACTTTATGTTTTTCAGGATGTCGAAAAGTATTATATTACCAATTTTCATCTCTTTAGCATTTTTTCCAGGCAGAAGTACCTATTGCCTGGGCTATCTATTATTAATAAGAAGTAATAAATAGTAAGCGTGTCTCATCTTCGCGCCAGAGCTGGGACGAGATGAGACATATGCACAGTTTATGATTTTCATATTTTTCAAATAATTATTATTTTTGGAACACTTCGTCCTTTATGAGATTGATACATGAAGGTTCAAAGAATGTAATGAACCACTTACATTTTAAAAAACTACTATAGATTGCAAATATTTCACTGACAAAGGTAACGGCTTATCTCGCCCCGTGCTTCCCTACCCATATATCGACGCGTTTAAACGACATGTCCCTCGATAGTTGCTATTAAAGGCCACTAACAGTGGCTTCAGGGAATTCGTGACTTGTCATTTAAATGCATTGATCTGTAAATAATTTGAATAGAACATACCATCGAATAAAAACGTCTTACTCGTAAAAAAGCATATTACTGGTAGAGCTATGATGAATAAGCAATGGAAAAGCACGGTTTTGAAAACTTGCATTTCCGATAGTTCCTGAAATGTTAATATAATTATAAGAGCACAATAATGGTATATATATAAAGAAAATAGAAAAAGTTCAAATGAAAAGATGACAAATACAACAATTTTCAAAATAAATTTCCTCGCATCACAGAAAGAACTGAAGAAATTCTGGGACCCATTTATATTTTAGGACGAATATTAAAATCGTCAGTCAGGTCATTAGCCATTTTTCAAGAAAAAGTACATTTTTTATTTGATTAATACAGAATATAATTGGTCTAAAAGTCTAGCAATTCCTTCATTCCATAGTGCTCCACGTCGCGTTAGTTCAATTAATAGCTCTCCGTCGCGTTTACGTACAGTATCCCTCCAAGGTCTGTGTATAAATAAGTACACTCGAACTCCAAAGATACGAGAAGTTCGGGAATCGGGAACTCCAAAGAGACGAGCAACGTTTAGATTTCGGGGGTAATGCGTGAGAACGCACACAGGCCTACTACGCGCATGCGCGCGTATGCAATTCGCAGTGAACAAACGTCGAATTCAAAGCAGCGCGCACTCGCGCGCGCCTCACTCTCGTTTATGGTGGGGGTAGAGGGGGAAAAAGTCCGCTCGCATCTTTGGAGTCGAGACGCTTGTATCTGTGGAGCGCTCGTATCTCTGGAGCTCGTATATTTGGAGTTCGAGTGTATAAGATATAGAGCTATACTGACGCGACCTGGAGCACTATGAAATAAAGGTGTCAATGTGTTAGAAGTTGTAGAGCATTTTTTTACTGGTCTTTACTTTTTGCATTATTACATTAATGTGGTCCATTTTATTAGCGAGAAAAAAAGATTGGTTAAGAGTCTAGAGAAGCTTACGCTAATAAAAATAAAATAGAAGTACCAGTAGTGAAATAACCAGAGTCGGTAATATAAAATGTAATTAGTCAAAGTAGGCGCCACGCACCTACAAAAAAGGTTTCGTAGCCTGGTACGAGACAGAAAAGTGCAGTTTTTTGGACATTTTTCAAAAAATTTCATTAGCTTTTCTTATGTAGACTCTTTTTATTATTTATCGATAATTGCCCAACTATTTTAATTTGTTTCGACACTTTTATCGACAAAACCGATATCACTTTTTCTGAATGACATGAACTAATTAGTGAGTCGATACTATGGAGATTCTCGATATCAAATAAATAGTTCAAATTACTCAGAGGAAGTGTAAATTTTTATGTTTTATAGAGAAAATTTGTTTAAGGAAATTGAAATTATGTAAATAATTATGGGAAAATGGTATGAATACAAGACAAATCCGAATTCGATGAAGTTTGCTGTAAAATCGGCTGAGAATTACCTTTGTCTTCTTTACTCCAGTCAAAAGTAAAATTTCAACTAGATGTGTGCAAAAAAAAATTGATTCGATTTCGAACCGACATTGGACGCATTAGACATTCGATGCATACCACCATCGGATCGGTATTTTTGATTCGATCAGCCCATCGATCGAATATCAAAAAACCGACATTCGATCCGTGAAATGGTCGGATATGTGTTTTCGATTCGTTTGGCCCGTCGATCAAATGTCGAAAAACGGACATTCGATGCGCTCTACGTCGGACAATTTTTTTCCTCAATTCGATCGGTCAGCCAACCTTCAATTGTCAAAAATCCAATATGCGACAGACAAAAGGAATTTCAAGTTTTAGGTTTATAATTATAATTGTAAAAATCCATACCGATGAACGTAGAATGCATATTGCAGATCCAGAGAAATATGAGGAGAACACTGTGTCAATCTGGTGGTCAATATTACACGACCTATATATAGTCCAACAACAAAACAGAAACGTGTCCTTAATTTTCCTTTCGAATTAGAATTTGTTATACGATTACATAATAACTGGTAATAATAACTCCTTAGATGTTGTTCATATCGGAATTTGTGAAATGTTTTTTTACAGGCTTTAGAGGTTTATAATGTTTATTTTCTTGATTAATATCCACAAGCCAGAATTAGAGGTGAAGGCCCACTAGTGAAGGGTAGCACAATATTGGTGTTATTAGTTATTTCCCTAGCTTTATTTTAATATTTTACATCAAATAACAGTTTTTTTAAATTTTGCATTCTACATTAGTGGCCTTCTGGTTAATAATAATTGTGGAATGAGAAATTTCATGTAATATAAAATATATGTGCTTCAAATTTTCATTCATTTTTATAGTATTCAACTGAAACTCTTATCAATTGTATACTTTTCTATTTTTGTATTATATTGTCTTTAAAAAAGTGGACACGATTTTATCTGCTTTTTACCTCTTTTAACTGAAAGTTATTTGAAGATGGAATTTTGTTTTTGATTACTAAATTTAAAATAATCGATCCTATCTTGGTATAATTTAAATATTAAAAATTCGAAAGTTCGAATATTATCATTTCTTTTTCAATTAGTCGCTTACAAAATCGAACTTGTTAATATTAGGCTTTAGCACTCATATAGTTTAGGTTTGCGATTAAGTTAAACAAACTTTCAAGTCATCTTTAATAAGAATTTATAAATTAAACAGTATTTAATATATCGCGATGTTTAAAACCTATAATAAGGATATGAATTGTAAAGCTCAATATTGGCATTGACAAGTTCGATTTTATAAACGACCAATTGTCAAATGAAGGCTAAAAAAGGAATTTAAAAATACGGTTATAATGATCAGGGTTGGCCCCTCTCATCGCCTGAAAAAATTCCCGGTAATTTTCCGGTTATTTCCCGGTTCACAAACTTTTTTCTCGGTCATTGAAATTCAAGTTGAAATTCAAAAGATCAAAATGTTAAAGCTTAAATTTTGTTTTCATTTGAAGTGATAAAAACGAAACAAAAAACCGAAGTAGCCAAAATTGAACTCTTCTGAATTTTCAGCTTTTCAAATCTTCCAAATTAAAGCTTAAGAAATTAGTAATTCAACAACTTTTTATTCAATCGTTTAACAATGAACAACTTTTAAAATGGAAATCTTCTAATTTCAAAAGGTTCTATTTTAAGGGTTTCAAAATAAAAATTATCTTGAAATGAAACATTAAGAATGGTAAAGTATTAATTTCACAAACTTTTATTATACAAATTTAATGGTAAGGGCTGGTAAAGGCCTCCGACTTTCATCATTTATTAACCTGTTAAAAAAGAAAATATTTTAAAATATACAAAATAAATGTTGCCACTTTTATCGCTTCTAAATGTATTAAATTGTCATGGAAAATGATGTAAATATAACATTTTATCAATAGTTGAATTTTTAACTTTTGTAAATGGAAGAAAATTAAAAATTCAAATATTCCAAATTCCATTTTAAATTTTCTTTAATTTTCTACATGAATCAAATTTCGTCTTTTTTCTTTACAAATTTATCTTTTTTTACTGAAAAAATAAAAAAAATTATTAATTGGTTGAGAATTTAATTATTTTGTTGATGTCATAATTTTTTGTTGAAAATTAGTCTTTTTGGTAGAAATTTTAGCGCCTTTCTTACTTGCAAATTCAACTGTTTTCGTAGAAAATTCAACAATTGGGTTGGAAATGAACTTTTTTTCAAATATTCCTATTTCCGAGATGAAAATTTAAAGGCCCTAGCCGGGTAAGCATGTAAAATCTGCCCCCGCATGTATCAAGAGCAAATTAGTACCATATATTGGCACCTACGAGTCACAACATTCCTCCAAGTCTCAACCTCGAAAATGTATTTTTGTAGTAGTTATGGAGGGGGAAAGAAAAACCAACAAAGTAGTTTTTCTCGTAAACGGCTTGAACGATTTTGATAAGGAAAAAATATGTTATGTAGGTCGATGGAAAGATGTAAAAAAATTGAAACCCACCATTTTTTCCATGAATATTCCTTCAGATGTCCTCTTCAACATAAATTTTTGTCAAATTTTTTGAAGTGACGCAACATAGTGAAAAATAATAAAAATCATACTCGGGACACTGTAACTGTGTACCTTTATGGTATACTATACTGGCCGGCTACTTCTTTCAGAAACCACCCTTTTTCATCTGTCTTTCATCAGCAACGTCGTTGGCAAATCTAGAACTTATAAAATTTATATGTAATTATGAACAATACATTTTTCCTAGACTCTCACAATACGGGGTGCTTTTTGACCGTGAGTTCCCTCGCCTCTCACAATACGTGGTGCTTTTTTATCGTGAGTCCCCTTGCCTCTCACAATACGGGATGCTTTCTTATCGTGAGTCCCCTCGCCTCTCACAATACGGGGTGCTTTTTGATCGTAATTCCCCTTGCCTTTCACAATACGGGGTGCTTTTTGATCGTGAGTCATATCGCAAAGTGAAATGGCGCTAGAACAACAATTATATTCGAATTAAAATTACGAACAAATGAAGATGTCTCGCACGAAGTAAGTAAGAGCAAAGCACTATTGTTCAACATATGTCTTGTCACCCTGTTGGAAAGATCATAAAGAGTGAAAAAATAACGTTGCTGACGAAAGACAGATGAAAAACGGTTGTTTCTGAAAGAAATAGTCGGCCAGTACAGTATACCATAAAGGTACACAGTTACACAGTGTCCCGAGTACGATTTTTATTATTTTTCACTATGTTCCACCACTTCAAAAAATTTGACAAAAATATATGTTGAAGAGGACATCTGAAGGAATATCCATGGAAAAAATGGTGGGTGTCACTATAAAACATAACCTCAAAAATTTTGTTTAAAAAATTCAAAAAATTTTCAATTTTTTTTTAAATCGTCCCATCGACCTGCATAACATATTTTTTCCTCGTAAAAATTTACGAGAAAAACTACTTTTTATGTTTTTCTTTCCCCCTCAAGAACTACTTCAAAAATACATTTTCGAGGTTAAGACTTGAAGGAATTTTGTGACTCATAGGTGCCAATATATGGTACCAATTTGGCCTTGATACATGCGGGGGCAGATTTTACATGCTTACCCGGCTAGGCCCTTTTTTGTAGAAAATACGTATTTTTTGCTTGAAACTTCAAAAATGTGGTTGAAATTGTTTTTTTTTTTCTTGACTGAAGAATCTTTCGTAGTTCAAAATGCAATGCTTTTGTTAAATTTCGTCTGTTTGGTTGAAAACTTCATTTGTTTTGGTAGAATTTTATTATTCACCTTTTTTGGTTACAAATTCAACTGTCTGGTTAAAATAATCTGCTTTGGTCAAAAATTCAACTACTTGTTTGAAGTTTAAATACTTTGTCAAGAATTCATTTTTCTAATAAATTTGAAATTTAAAGGTGATTTTTTGGGTTTCAATCGTGTGCAGAACTACGAATCTTGCCGACGTTTCGTGAGCATTGAAGTTCACTTCTTTAGGGCTGACCTGAAACTGAATTTTCAGGTTATGTTGTTCTTATATCTATTCTCTACGACGCCTGAGATTGGCCATAGCCCCCTATGGTGGAGACTGGTCAAACTTGATTGTCTAATCAAGTCTTTTTTAAAAAAGCCGTGAGGACGGAAAGCCAAATCGGATTGGTATTATATCCATTGTCCATATCGAGTTTATTAGGGTGTTTTAAGATTTCGATTGCTACTCTATGTTTTACTGGAAAAATATTGTACGTTTTTGCCATGACGGTTGTTTTGTCAGATAAAATGCTATTTCCTGTTTCGATATGATATTCAGCTAGTGCTGATTGCGTGAAATGTTTTAGCATGACTTTACTCTCATGTTCCTTTACACGTGGGCTCACCGCCCTCCCGGTTTCTCCAATATAGACTTTGCCACAAGAACCAGGGATTTTATATACTCCCGGATCACTGCGAGGTACAATTTTATCTTTAGGGTTGTTTAGAAGTTGTCCTATTTTCGCAGGTGGTTTAAATATGGTTTGCATGTTGTGTTTGAAGAAAGGTACCTAATGCGGAAAAAAACGATTTTCATTTTCTTACGCCAATCGATAGTTTCTGAGTTACTCTTTTATTTCCAATAATCAAAAAAAATTAAGTTGATTACTTTTCTTATTATTAAGCTACAAACATAGGCATGCTAAGCGTAGGCGGAGACCGAATGAGAGGCCTACGAAAACCAGCCCCACCACTTACCACTACAGCTGTACGCGACGTGTCCGGGAGCTCCACTGACTTGCGCCTAAAAGCGTAGTGGTAAGTGGAGGGGGTGTTTTTCGTAGACGCATCCCCACTACTCAAATGCTGGCTTGCGGGCTCTGCTACGATTGCCCGTCCTGTAAAAATCGGCTTTGACGCATTAGGTCCCTTTCTTCGCGGACGGTCACATATTGTGCTTACTTCATGCCTTAGCTCGCTATACTTATGGATCTTGGTTGTATAGGTTGCCTGCGAATCTCGGTTAAGTGGTCAAGCAATGTCGATGATGTAGACTCTTCCACCGTTTTTTTCTCGCATCACGATGTCGGGTCGATTGGATCAGTGTAATGATCCGTCTGGACAGTGACATCCCACTATAAGATCTAATCTTCGTTTCCTAAAACGGGCATTGGATTGTATCTATAGAAAGGCATCAACCATCAATAATGTGCTCGATGGATTCGTTGTTATCTCCACATAATCGGCACCGGTCAACCATGTCTTGATGTAACACATGTTTGCGATAATTTCTGGTGCTGACAACCCTGTCCTGACTGGCAATGACGAATCCTTCCTTTTCTAGAAACAGCACGCCCTTTTTCAGCTAAATATTAAATGCCTTACTATCCACTTCATATTGATCTAACGTTTTGGGGTGCTTGCCGTTGATGGCTTTTTGTCTTTATTTTGTTCAACATCAAAAGTGAGAAAAGTGTATTACTCTATCTAGATGCTTCACTTCTAAAAGCCGAGGTAAAGAAAGCAGAGGTTGAAAAATGCTGGCAACAGGGTTAATTCAGGTACAGAGGTTTTTATTCTCGCATGCCAGGACGGTGTCATTTCCACCTTAGTATACTGTGACGGCATTTTATGTCAAGAAGTTCCCAGCGATAGGTGCAGAGCGTATCATGCACACGCTGAGTACCTAGAACACATACTATCTGGATGGCCTAAAAGTGCTTTATTACCGACTTTGTCACTCTTACGATGTTGGCCGCGACCTTGTCATGCCGAACGGTCCGAGGGAGATAGTCAATTGTTCAAAACGAGAAGTGTCAAATTTTCTGGAACCACGATATTCGGACAGCAGTTATTGCACACTCGAGGCCTGACATCGTTCTCCAAGACTTCAAGAAACGAACTGTATTCGTGATCAAATTTTCGACTCCGCCGAATACAACATCACTTACAAGGAGAAGGAAAAGGAGGAGATGAATCAAGACCTTAAAAGGAAGCTTCAACGGCTGTACACAAAATATTAGGTTAAAGTAATTGTCCTTGTCAGTGCTTGGGTCGCTTCGTGTCCCCAAGACAAAACGGGGTTTCGCCGGCCTGTCGTTGTGATTTCATCGTGCCCTATAGCCACCCATCTCACGGCCGTGACACGTGGCCACAGATGTGATTTACCACGGTCCTGCTGGAAGCCGGTGTCATTTTTGGATGGTAGTTGCTTCTAGTGGAACCCTGCGGTGCTTGTTCAACCACCGCAAAACAAAAGCCGCTTACATCACATTCAGGAAAGTTATTCCAAGAAGTCCTTTCAAGTTGCACTCGCTTTATTGAAAATTACTTCTTACAGTCGACTATTTGTGAAAAATGGGAGTTTCCCCAAACCCATGTTATTCTGATATGAAAATAGAGAATGGAACGTTGCTTTTTTTAGACTCCCCTAATTTTACACGCTATACGCTATACACGCACGACGCACCTAGCAAGATTTTGTTTTTTAAGCCATGAAGTACCCCTATGGAAAATTTGGGTGAAATATATGTTAAAATAAATAATCTAAGAATTTTTTTCAAACATGCGTCAACCAAAATTTAATTTTGAAAACACTTTTTTGATCCCAATTTTCTATTTTTTCAAATCACGTTTGTTATTTTACTTCCCATCTTCATAACTCTCCCAAAAATGAAATTTCGAGGTTAGCATTTAGAGGAATTTTATGTCACATGGGTGCCCATCAGGGTGGCCCAAAACAGACAGTCTTTCCATTTTGAGTTATTGGCAACTGGAAAAATGTTCCTCGTTCTAATGAACTAATTGCTATTTTATAAAATAATTTCAAAATAATATTTAGAGTCAGCGCCACGCTTTCAAATTTTTCGGTTAGAAAATCGATCAAAGTATTCAACAAAAACAGCCATGTTTCAGATTTGAAAAATAATCATAATAATTATGTTTTTGATATTTTTTAAAAAAGCACTTTCTTCATTATTGAATAAGACGTTTCCAAAATTGTATTGATTAGCATTTCGAACTCTAAAGTTCATTGCCTCACTACCCGATTCGGGTAGTGTTTCTAGGTGGATAAATACTACCAGTGTGGGTCCACCACACCCACGACGGGTCAACAACACGCAGTATTCCCCGAACGGTCACGCATCCAAGTACTAACCGCGCCCAACACTGCTTAACTTCAGTGATCAGTTAAATTTAAGCATAAAGAAAATAGTCATTTTCATATATATAAACTTCATAAGAAAGTAATCACCTTGACGTCGACTTTATGTATTATTTTGTAAGATATTCATTTTGTATTGATATATTTAATTTGACGTGCGAGCTAGAGAGAGGGAATGAGCCAGCTAGAGTGGGGGATGAGGCCCCAGTGTGATGGTGGGGCGCGAAGGAGCGTTAGTTCGTTGCCGACACGAAGCGAGAGAGCAACTTTTAAAATGTAATCTGAGTGTAGTATAATAAATATTTGTATTAAAGTGTATGTTACTTTACTTCATGATCTTAATTTACCTAGTGTCCATCATTTTAAGGATCCGTTCAAATTAGTGTTATTTTGGTACTTTTCCTGACATTTTAGCATTTTTGGCATTTTAGCATTTTTGTGTATAGCTGTGTAGAGCTTTATTGCAGGTGGCAATCAAGCTAGTGAATTGTTGAAAAGTCTAAGTAGTCGTCGATAGATTTCTGACAACATGGACTCTCAGCGAGAAGAAAACACTATACGTTCGAATCCGCAGGAGTTTGCGGTGTTCAAACTAAAGGAGATATTGAGATCTCGAGAATGCAAAACTAAAGGAAATAAGGCTGAGCTCATTCAACGTCTTTACGAGCATGATCCGGAGGGATCGTGGATGCAAGAATTTCAGCAGCAGCCGGGAGTGGACGCTACGGTGCAGAATGGTGGACAAAGCGATCTCGAGCTGGTGGTGAGGGAAAACGAGACCCTGTTGCAAGAACTGGCAGCCGCCAAACAAAAAATAGAGGAGTTAAAGTGTGCGAAAGTTCGACAAGCTCAAGAAGCTCAGAGTCAAAGGAGTTTAAGAGAAGCTGTAGCTCAGAGGGAAGCAATATAAAGGCAGCTAGAACAGGCGAGACAAGAGCTCGACGCCATACAAGCTGGTGCATCGCGTCAAAAAGTTCCAGAAGAAGAAGAACAGCCATTGGAGGAAAATGGTCGCCATATGCTGACGTCAAGAGCAAGCAACGATGAACTCTTGCGGAGAAGTGTTCCCAGTAGCGGATCTGAAGAGACAAGAGCAGCGCCATTGGTTACTGGAGGAAGCCAGAGAGTGAACATCAGAGCAACAGGAGAACTTCTAAGCACGTTTGATGGGATTGCAAAGAATGTGGATGGATGGGAGCGTCAAGCTCGACTTCTCAAAGATGCCTATAAATTGGAAGATTACGTCACGAGAGTTCTCATATGCTCACGGCTCAAAGAAAAAGCTCTGTCCTGGTTTCATTCGAGACCAGAACATATAGAAATGTCGACGGATGAACCTTTAGCAGAATTAAAGAAAATGTTGTTTAGACGCCCCAATAAAGTTCTTTTACGTAAGCAGTTCGAAGAAAGAGTGTGGAAGCGTGGAGAATCATTTTGCGAATATATCCATGACAAAACTATACTTGCTAATAAAGTGCCGATTAGTGAAGATGAGAGAATCGTTTACCTTGTGGACGGAATCCCTGATATCTCCTTGCGTAATCAGGCACGAATTCAATGTTTCGGTTCCATTCAAGACTTGCTGGCAGCTTTTGAGAAAGTGACTTTGCAGGATAAAGGCAGTACTATGGAAGTTAATTCAAAGCAACAGAAAATAGGGGAAAGGGGAGAAAGTCCTGGTGACAAGGAGAAGGAGAAGGACAGAAAAACGACCAGTAGTTTCAATCCAAGGTGTTACAATTGTGGTAAAATGGGTCATGTGGCCGCACAATGTATTCAGGAAATCCGGAAGAGGGGATCTTGTTACTCGTGTGGTTCAACTGAACATATGATCCGAAACTGTCCCAAGAGGAAGAAGATTTCAAACCAAGTAATTGCCAATGTCGAAGAAGAGGAGGACGACTTTCATCGGGTGGCCGAGCTACAACTGGATGAAGATGGTGAGCTGTACAACATGGTGTTTAGAGTGCTTCTTGATAGTGGTAGTGCAGTGAGTGTTATAAAAAGAAGTTTAGTGAAATCAAGTCTTGTGAAACCGCTTGATGCAAATTGTAAGCAATATGCTGGCATCAATAGCTCGAGACTGAACTCCTTCGGTGCAGTAGTCGTGACGGCAAAGATGATAGGTATGGTATGTAAAATAAAATGGTTAGTTGCAGAGGATGGTACAATGCAGGCACCTGTTTTGCTTGGGCGAGATGCCCTCAAATGTTTCGGTTTACAATTTATCGAAAGGGAAAATTTGTTCGAAGAGACAGCGAACGAAATTTTAAACGTAGACGTGGAAGGGATAAGCGAAGGGGAAAGTGTGGGTATAGAAATTAATCCAGAGATAGACAATGTCTATCAAAATAAAGTTCGCGAATTATTTCAAGTAGAGTATGTAACGGCAGAAAGGCCGCAGGATCCAAAAACAAAAGTAGAGCTTAAAATTTCAATGACAGAACGTCAGCCTTTTCACTTCTCACCGCGTCGCTTATCCTTTTCCGAGAAAAACGTAGTGAAGGGATTATTAGATAATCTAGCAGAACAAAAGCGTATAAGAGCTAGTAATTCAGAGTATGCCTCACCCATTGTTCTTACTAAAAAGAATAATGGAGAACCTCGAATGTGCCTTGATTTCCGAACTCTCAATAAACACATCGTTAGAAATAATTATCGTAGCAAAAATGGAGCGAAACAGAAGCTTCGACTGTTTTTAATAAATTAACCATGTTATTAAATTTAGAAGAATATTGATTTATGTGAATTCTTAAAAGATATAACAACAATTCTTTCTAAAAATGAAGATGAGGAATAGAATTTTCTGAAAAAATTAACAATGTGATGAACTTTAAAATGGAAACGGAACTTCAAAGTCCTGATGAGGAAAACGTGATTGTTTTCGAAACGTCGACAGAAATGAAGAAATTTTAACATCCAATTTCTACTGATTGGTCTGAAGTATGTCATTTCTACCATCTAAATATTATTTCTCATTACCCTTTACCTGTTATCGAAGACCAGATTAACATCATGAGTAATACTAATAATAAAAAATATTTCAGTTTACGTGATCTTAAGGATGGATTTTATCATGTAAAAATTGCAGAGGAATCAATCAAATACACGTCATTTGTAACGCCATTCGGCCAGCTCGAATTTGAATGCATGCCCTTTGGCTTAAAGACTGCACCGAGTACGTTCCAGAGATTTGTAAATACGACATTAAGAGATATGATAGACTCGGGTGACATTACAGTATATATGAACGATATTATGGTAGCAACTGCAACTCTTGATCATCACTTGGTAGTTTTGAAGAAGCTGTTTAAATTGTCGGTTGCAAACAAGCTTGAGTGACTAGATAAATGCAGGTTTCTTTTCACAACAATTGAGCTTCTAGGCTATGAGATTAGCGAGCAAAGCATTAGGCCCACAAATGTTCGAGAAGTACAAAGTTTTTTAGGATTGACCTCGTGGTTTCGTAAATACATTGAGGGGTTTGCTTTGCTAGCTAAATCTCTATATGATTTGTTGCGAAGTGGAGTGAAATTTAAGTTTGGTGAAAAAGAAATGAAATCTTTTGAAATACTAAAATCGAAGATAATTGAGCAACCTATTTTAGCAATTTTCGATCCTCGCGACGAGACTGAATTGCATTGTGATGCAAGTGCAATCGGTTTCGGAGCTGTGCTTTTGCAAAAGAAAACAGATTTAAAGTTCCACCCCATCTTCTATTTTTCTAAACGCACGACAGAAACAGGAAGTAAACAACACAGTTTTGAGTTGGAGATGCTAGCCATAATTTATGCCTTTCGAAGATTTCGAATTTATTTGTGGGGAAGACCTTTTAAAATTGTCACGGACTGTAATTCACTCGCGCTAGCACTTAAAAAGCGTGACATAAATCCTAAAATTGAAAGGTGGGTCATGGAACTTCAAAGTTACGATCGTGTTACAGAACATCGTGAAGGTAAGCGCATGACTCACGTGGATGCACTTAGCAGAGTGAATTGCATCAGTGTCATAGAAGACAATTCTTTTGAGAGAAATTTAGCATTAGCACAAAATAGGGACGAATTAATTGTAAAATTATTTAAGCAATTAGACGATTCCGGAGACAAGTATTATGAGTCGAGGAACGGAGTTTTCTAGCTCAAGAAAGGCGATTCATTGTTATTTTATGTACCGAGAGAAATAGAGAAAAATATTCTCTTCAGATGTCAGGACAATTAGGTCACATACGGTCAGAAAAGGTGTATGAAACAATTTGTAAAAGCTACTGGTTTTCGGAAATACGTAAGAAAATTTCCGATCACATAAAAAATTGTTGTGAGTGTATCGCTTATGCTCCGTCAATGGGTAATGTCGAGGGCTATACGTCGATGATTCCGAAGGGTGTTAAGCCTTTTGAAACCATACATATTGATCATGAAGATATTGTTGATTCGCGGATTCCACGTAAAAAGCATATTTTGATAGTGATAGATGGATTCACTAAATTTATTGAACTATACCCGATCAAGTCCACGACTTCCGCAGAGGCGATCACACATTTGAAGCAATATTTTTCAGCATATAGCAAACCAAAAACTCTAATTACCGACAGAGGTTCATGTTTCACTTCTGAAGAGTTTGATAATTTTATGGCTGAATATGATACGAAGCACATCAAGGTAGCTACAGGATCATCGCAGGCGAATGGTCAATTAGAGCGGTCGAATCGTTTTCTTGCACCTATGTTAGCAAAATTAAGTGATCATAATTCTGGAAAAGCTTGGCCGAAAGCGATTGGTGAAGTAGAATATGCGATCAATAATGGGGTACATAAGGTGACTGGCGAAACTCCTAGTACAATATTATTTGGCGTAGGACAACGTGGTAAGATAGACGACAAAATAAAAGAATTTTTAGATTCAGAAATTAACGTCAGAGATAGAAATTTAGAAATATTGCGTGCCAAAGCCAGCGAAAAGATTGAAAAAAATCAAGCGTGCAATAAGAATCATACTGACAAAAAACGTAATAATGCGATTAATTATGAAGTAGGCGATATATTTAATGTGACGTGCGAGCTAGAGAGAGGAAGAGAGCCTGCTAGAGGGGGGATGAGGCCCAAGTGTGATGGTGGGGCGCGAAGGAACGTTAGCTCGTTGCCGACACGAAGCGAGAGAGCAACTTTTAAAATGTAATCAGAGTCTATTATAATAAATATTTGTATTAAAGTGTATGTTACATTACTTCATGATCTTAATTTACCTAGTGTCCATCATTCTAAGGATCCGTTCAAATTAGTGTTATTTTGGTACTTTTCATGACATTTTAGCTTACAATTTTTAAAATATTTTTAAAAATGGCAATTAGTTTTTCAGTATGAGGAAGATGTTCCCAGTTGCAAATAATGAAAAATGTAAACTCTCCCATTTTGGGCCACCCTAGTGCCCATCTATGGTGGTAATATGAATTTAAAGCATGCGGGGGCAACTTTTGCATGCTTACCCCCCTAGGCTAAACTTGTGCAAGACATTTTTTGAAATTCAGCATTCCACCAAGGGGGGAATAAGCTTGGATAACATTTTTTTCTGGAAGGGTTCCTATCTATTACAGGGTCCGCCTTATGAAGGTCCTCACCTATGTCCTTCACAAAATTCTAATACGCTTTATGGAGTGACGACCAAAAAGATTTAAAATTATATTTGTGTGAACAGAATTGATGGTATTTAAATCGAATTCCAACATCAATTTTTAGTGGGAAGTGATCGCTACACATTATTTCTTCGAAAACTGAACACGAAGCAATTCATTTTAAATTACTAGAAAATATCGTCAACCCCACAGCTGATTTGGCCTGTCCTGGACGAGGACACAGAGTTGATTCTACACTACTAATAACAAATAGATCCGGGTCAGATAACGCATTAAAAATTGAGACTCCTGATGGACAAGACAACTCACAGCCTTAAGATGGATGATGTACATTGAGGTCCCCTCCAATGAAAATACAAGAAAGTCTGCCAATCAATTGACATAACAGAAGCACGAGGATTCCTATAAACGTTTACAATGAGTAATTGTCTGAAATCAGTTTAAATGACTACTTATAAAGTATCGAGGGTGTCGTCTATACCATACATTGAATCAATTTGCCTAAATGGAATGTCATTTCTACTAACTATAAAAAAAAACCCACCCCCAATCCATCAGGGCGATCTTTTCTTACAACACTAAAACCGATGAAAAGAAACCTGAACTGGGGTTTAAGTCAGGTCTCATTCAAGACGATTATGTGAAATTTGTTCCACATTTTTTTAAGTTAGCCTTTTTTGGGGAAAATACGCCAACAATTTCATTGAAGAACATTTAAAGAATTCTCCATATTCATTGACTAAGAAGAAATATTGGAAGTAGCAATCTGTGAGGAAGCTATAGAATTGAGATCAAGAGGAGAGTTGGAGAAGGAATTAAACTTGTTTAGCTTTGCAAGAAAAGCAGTCATTTGTTTATAATGCTGCGTCAGAAAAGTAATCATCTGTACAAGACTTTCAGCAAACTGAGTAGAAAGGGAAGAATTCCAAGAGGAAGGAGTAGAAGGACAGGGGCTGACATTGTTCGGTGTAGAAGTACTATCAGTTGCATCGATATTAGAGAAGGTTGATGTTTTGTTGAAGCAATTCGAGGCAGCATTTTGATAACTGTGACTGAAGTTTTGGCGAGAATTTGAATATGGGACATGTCGCTTATTCTGGTATTGTACACGTGATTTTGGTCCTGAAAAATATGTGACAGCTGCAAAAGGCTGTTGAAAGCTTGAAATTGGATTACCCATAGCAGCATCCAATTCAACGTCTCCAAAGTTAGGGAAGTTTGAATAACTAAAGTTAGGCGCTTGGGAGGGATTAGAAGTAGATGTGGGAGGTATTTTGAGCAATGAGTTAACATCGAAGGTGGAGTTATTTGTTTGCGCGTGTTTCTTCTCCTGATGGAAAAGACGTGTAGCATCATTGACAGGGATTTTTTTGAACGCTGCAGTTTTCCTGATCGTAATTTGATCTATATAAACTGGACACTTCTTATTTGAAACTAAGTAGGAGCCTTTGCAATTAGGACAAACGTAAGATTTTTATGGTGGAAACCCAATTCCAGGGTCATGGAGAGCTCCACCACAAAAACGGCAGCGAGGATTTTTGGATTGTTTAGCTACACTTCCAAATCTGCAGCATTAGTAAGCTATTTTTTATTTAGTGATGTAGGGTTCAACTAACACTCAATTGGAATATTTCAATGAAATCTGGGACCTCTTTACCTTCAAATCTAATCTGGATAGTTTTTGTCTGGACAAGTTCTCCTTTTTCGCTCTTGATTGCAAAGCGACGAGCACCAAGAACCGATCATTTAGAGCTTGTTATCGAATATCTATATAAGCCCTATGCTTTTTTGCACCACAGTTCTGCCTCTATCTCTCGCACTACGAAATTCTCCTGGATACTTCTGCAACTAATATGCTTGTCGTCCCGGTTGTACTCTATTCGTTTCGAGTGGTTCAATGGACAGAGAACGAGCTGACGGCCCTTGAGATCGCCACAAGTAAGATCACGCTTAGGTATAAGAGCTTGCATATCAGTTCGTCCGTTCCGCGATTAGACATCTCACGCCGTTAAGGCGGACGCGGACTTCTGAATCTCCAATATCTTTATAATCGAATTGTTCTAAGTAGAGCTTACATCGTTGAAAATGGCAGATATCCTCACCTAGAAATGGACAGGAAACACGAGATCATTGGCAAAGGAGCTTTCCTTTACAAAGCCGCGGAGCAGGCGACCGAGATCGTTGGCCTGAATTTTAACATCAAAAGTGAGAAAAGTGCATTACATGTTTTGTTTGCAATTGCCTAGCCTTAGGTGGCTCAGCAATTTGTTTTTGACTTTGTTATTTCTGCACTAAAATTCACTGCACTAAATCCCGAACCGATTTGAAAAAGAGAACACAAGCTTAATTCTAAATGGTCAATTTGAGGTATGCGAAATGAAACTCGAATTTACGGGAAAAAAGCCGTTGGCACAAAAAAACCCCAGATTTATTCAAAACCAATTAAAAGGAAGGAGAATTTACATTAGATGAATACACTAAATTCTCTCTCTCTCTCTCTTTCTCTCTTCGCGCCCTCCCCTCTACCTTCTAGAAAGATTCGAATTATAATCTCGCGCCTAGATATTCATACACCGTGGATCAATTGACGACACAAGTGTTACGACGTAACATGCTCCCGGCCAACGCTGCGGAATGAGTTGAATTACATTCAACGGAACGAAGCAGAGTTAGACCTAACTATAATAAATAAGAATGAATATAAACATACGTTTAACCTTAGAACTAAGATTAATCTATAAGGATAAACAACGTAAACTTTGAACGCTAGTTAACATTAGTAATACTGAAGTCAGTTTCCTTTGGAGGGACAGCTCCGGTAATTTGGTATCTGATCACAATTAAGTAATGTTCGAAATTGCTTGACAACATAATTCGACGTTGTCCTTAAACTAAAGATTTGAATGAAATCTAACGTATTTACACTATGTACAATGAGTTTGACTCAAATCCTATCTATTTGGTCGCCTTTGACCTTTAACGGGTTATTACTCAACAACATATTTACAAACTATACGAAAACCTTGAACTCAATCGAATTGGTTCAGTCAGCTGACTTAAGATTTTACGCCATAGGTAACAAACATAATCGCGTTATGTTACGTTTATACACGCCGTTCGCAGTCTTGATTGATGCGAATCTAACGATGCCATCGCTCCCTGGATACACCTCGAGGATCACCCCCATCGGCCATCTTGCAAATCCAATATTATCCTCCCTGATAAGAACAACTGAACCAGTTTTCAGTTCTTCAGTGGACTTGTGCCATTTTTGACGAGTTTGCAGTTCGTTGAGGTACTCTTTGTACCACTTATTCCAAAAGTCCTGCCGAGTCTTGGTGATGAAGTTGTAGGTCGACAGTCTGTTGTCCGGAACTGAAACGAGATTTTTCTCAGGTAAAAAGTTGAAAGGGCGACCTATTAATAGATGAGCAGGAGTTATAGCCAAAGGGTCATTAGGATCAGCCGAAAGAGCATATAGAGGTCGAGAATTTAAAAGTGCTTCAATTTCAATTAACAAAGTGTTAATTTGCTAATACGTTAGTTTTTGATCTTTCAACACACGTTTCAAGTGATGTTTGAAACTCTTTACAGCTGCTTCCCAAAGACCGCCGAAATCAGGGGCAACGGTGGATTAAAGTGCCACTCGATTCGTTTAGATATTGCAAAATTTCCTATCGCTTGCTTGAATTCGGCAGTGTCGAATAGCTCGTAAATCTCACGAAGTTCTCTATCAGCCCCTACGAAGTTTGTACCATTATCCGAATAGATACGCTCTGGAACACCCCTTTGACTGATAAATCTAGGCAAAGCTGCCAAAAAACCTTCTGTCGAGAGATCGGTTGCAAGTTCGATATGTACCGCCTTCGAAACCATACAGATGAAAACACAGCCATAGGTTTTGATTAAACATCTATTGCGAAACTTCTTTTATTTGATAAAAATAGGACCGAAAAAATCTACCCCCGTGCGACTAAACGCTGGCGCTTCCGTTGCCCTAACTTTGGGCAAGACAGCCATTTGAGCCTGCATCATTTTAGGTCGTTGTCGAATACATTCGACGCATTTACGAACGATTTTCCTGACCTGATTTTTTCCATTCAAAATCAAGAATTTTTCCCTGAGAAGTGTATAGAGTGAATTGGATACCGCAGTGTTTATTGTCTTCGTAACAGTCACGAATGATGAGATCAGTAATTGGATGTTTGCTATGTATTAAGAGAGGGTGTTTTTGATTGTAGATCAAATCTGACTTTTTTAAACGACCACCCACGCGAATGAGATCGCACTCGTCGAGGAAAGGATTCAACTCATCGAATTTGGTAGACTTTCGATACGAAACTGTGGTCTCACCGTCAGCCGCCTCTCGAGCTGTCGCGAGAAGTTTGATCTCCTCCGCGAATCTTTCACGTTGTATCATCGCTACCAAGCGACGTTCAGCGTCGATCATTTCCCGACATGATAGTGGACGATCTCTCTGAGATTTTAGGTTTTTCCAACGTAGAAAATACGCAACTAGTCTTGTGAGACGTTTGAATGATGAAACCCGAGAATAGATATAGTCACAAGTCGCGATATTAACCAAGAAAACACCCCCTTTCAAACCAGGCACTTCCACCGACGATGGTTCGATAGACCTAGGCCATTCCCTTTCAGGTTGAGCTAACCAGCTGGGACCTGTGGTCCAACACTTGTTTTTGATGAAATCTGATGGTAGCTGTCCCCTAGAAAGTGAATCGGCCGGATTATCTTCCGATCTGATGAGTCTCCAGTGGACTTGATTTCCTAGAGATTGGATATCAGCAACCCTATTCGATTCAAAGGTCCTCAGTAAATGAGGAGCCTTTTTCAACCAACACAATACGATTGTGGAATCTGACCAGAAGGTTACTCGCTTTATCGGAAATTCGAATTGCGCTTTTGATTCGACGTATAGTTTTTTGAGAATTGAGGCTGCACAACGTTCTAGCCGTGGAATTGTGACACCAATGAGTGGAGCTACCCTAGATTTACTACAAACCAGATTAACTGTAACCTTACCCTTCGCATCACGAGATCTAATGTAGAGACATGCTCCATAGCCATGAAGACATGCATCACAAAAACCATGGATTTCGATTTCGATTGGCATTTCGCACAAGAAATTTCGCGGCGTCGAAAAATTCTGCAAACATGATAGCTGATCCGACAATAACTGCCATTTGGTATGAATGTCTTGAGGAAGTGACTCGTCCCAAGTGATTTTAGCTTTCCAACAATCTTGTATCAAGACTTTGGCGTAGAGACCCACCGGCCCCAAAAGTCCGAGAGGATCGAAGATTTTTGAAATTTCTGATAGAAGCTCTTGGTGGAAGTTTTTTGAGCGTCAATGGCTCGAACCGTGTAGGTAAGGATATCGCGTTGGGAATCCCAAATGATTCCGAGAGTTTTCTGAACAGGATTTTCTTTAATGACACAATCTAGATTGAAAATTTTCTTTTCGATGTTATTTAGAATGGAAGTGTGATTAGAAGCCCATTGTCTGATAACAAAACCGCCACGACCTAGCAACTGTATCATTTCATCGCGAATACTTAGAATTTCCTCGATAGAATCTACGCCAGAAACTAGATCATCAACGTCGAAATCTCGTAAGAGAATTTTACTGGCACGTGGAAACTCCTTGCCTTCGTCGCGAGCAAGCTGATGTAAAGTGCGAATTGCCAGAAAAGGTGCACAGGCAGTTCTGGGAATGTCGAACAAGTTTCGAGGAAATGCTTCATTGGGCACGATATCAGCTATTCTTGGTACTATTAGAAAGTTTAATTCTCGTTTCAAATTGTTATAAGATGAAGAAACTGTAGCTTTAATGTAGTCGTTAGATACCGTACACAACCCGTTAACTGCTCCAATCTTAATCGAACAAGTTTGTTTAGCTAAATTTAACGACTTTGCAAAATTTTCAGTAATTAAATTGACTGTAGAACAGGACTCTAAAAGTGCCCTTGCAATGAAGCAATTTCCTCGGTTGTTTTGAACTTTCAAAACAGCAGTAGTCATTAGTTGCAAATCTGACGGAAACGCTTCCGAAGCGTACGAGTGACGAGATAGTCATGCTGTTGGAGTAGTAGGACCTGAAACTTTCGAATCTCCTCCCTTTTGAGACGATTCTGATTTGATAGATTTTACTGTTTTATCAGCATGTAACAAAGTATGATGGGTTTTATCACACTTCTTACAACGTTGCCGACTCTTACATGGACCCGAATGGGCACACAGATAGTTTTTACACAATTTGTGTGCTTTCGCAATGGTCCAGCGTTCTTGAACTTTGCGCTCGTTAAAAATCGAACATTTGTAAAGCTGATGGGTTTCCTTGCATTGCACGCAGGACGCGCTCGAGGAATTAGAAGCAGACGTTACTAGAGAACGTGCTTCCAATTTTCTGACTTTCGCGTAAGGTTGGCTGATTTTGTCACCGCCCCTCTTCCCTGCAATATTGCGGCCACTCGAGGCAACCTTCTCTAATGAGCGAAGTTTAAAAACGGTCGATTGAATAAACTTGTATAATTCCTCAAGATTTGGAAGCTGGTTCCCATCTAACTTATCCTGCCATTTTGCTAAAATTCCCGGCGGTAAGCACCTCTCTAAAATCCGTATGACGATCTGTTCATGCACTTCGATTTCGACTTCTTTGAGCATACTAAGGTATTGGCGCGCTTTATCGATAAGTGATGAAAGGTCGTCTGGATTTGCCTTAGACAGAACCGGAAGATCAAGGATCGCGTCGAGATGCTCCGCGACTATTATGCGTTTCTGGTCATACGCCTCGCACAACGATTCCCATGCCTTGGCATAGTTTTCTTCGCTAGGAGGAAAAGCTATGATTTTGTTAGCTGCTGACCCAGAAAGAGCGTTAGCTAATTGAGTGTGTTTGAAGTATTCGCTGAGATCGGAACGCGAATGAACCAACTCTTCGAAGCTATGCTTCCATGAAACCCACTTATCATGCTCCCCGTTGAAGGTAGGAATTTTAATTTCCGGTAGTTTTGGCCTATCCTGTTTTTCCGAAATAGTAATATTGCTATGGTTCAAGGTCGAATTAGCAAGTGGAGTCGCGGTTTGTAATTTTGTGACCACGGTCGCGATTTCGTAATATTCGGTTTCGATTTCAAGAAATGCGTCAAGATGAAGATGTCCCGGATCTAAACTGGTCAATTCATCGTTATATCTTTCATATTCCGTGAACCTAGCCGCAATTAATTTTAAACGCAACTGTGCGTTTATGGGATCGCATTTGGAATCTTTAAGATAGGTGTTCAATTTCGCGATTGCCTTTTCTAGCGAAACCCCCTTTTGGACTATGTACGCGACGCGTTTTTGTTGATTTTCGGACAACGCCATTTTGATTGTTAACTTTAAATTAACCTACAAGGGTTGCCTCGGGTGGTCGTAACGTAAACACTGGAAGTCTATCGATATTGTGCTATAATCACACAACGATGAGTACCTCACCTTTTTCCTTTCACTAAGAATAAGACTACCGCTCATGAAATTTATTCACTGATTTGAATCACGAGAACGAGTGAAGAAAAAATGTAATTAAAATTGGTAAATCCTAATCCATTTTATTCGGTGAATTTATTCGCGAAAAAGAATAAGGGAAAAATGAAATTAAAATTGATAAGATTTTAATTCACTTAATTCAACGAATTTAATTCGCAAAAACGAATAAAGGAAAAATGAAATTAAAATTGTTAAGATTTTAATTCACTTGATTTACCGAATTTAATTCGCGAAAACGAATAAAGAAAAAATGAAATTAAAATTGATAAGATTTTAATTCATTTAATTCATTGAATTTAATTCGCGAAAACGAATAAAGCAAAAATGAAATTAAAATTGATAAGATTTTAATTCATTTAATTCATTGAATTTAATTCGCGAAAAAACCACCGAAATTCGAATCACTAATCATTTCTCCTCGCAATGTGAGAAGGAAGTTTGACAGCAACAGGCCATAACCTCCTAACGAAACTATAAATTTTCAAATACAAGTAGCACCTATAGACATGAAAAAGTACTTATCTTTTATCTCCTTCCAAAACTCCTGTGCAGCAGCGGCAAACTGGGCGAGGGATACTTTGTGGGAGCGATGGCAGATTCGAAGAAGAAGAAGTGGCTTGACATGCCCGATTTCCGTTGTTTGAAGTTTGGATTCTCTGACGAAACCACGTGGCGTGTTTCGCTTGTTGGTTTCCGCTCACCGGTGGAGTTGAGATGCGCGCGCAGTGTCGTTGTTCGAATGCGGCGCTTGTTCAACGGAGCGAAGCACGCCGGTACCCGCGCGCTTGAGACGCCAACGGGCTCCCCGAAATTTCGATGCGAGGAATGAGTTTAATCAGACCTCACAGGAGGCACCATGTTTTGTTTGCAATTGCCTAGCCTTAGGTGGCTCAGCAATTTGTTTTTGACTTTGTTATTTCTGCACTAAAATTCACTACACTAAATCCCGAACCGATTTGAAAAAGAGAACACAAGCTTAATTCTAAACGGTCAATTTGAGGTATGCGAAATGAAACTCGAATTTATGGGAAAAAAGCCGTTGGCACAAAAAACCCAGATTTATTCAAAACCAATTAAAAGAAAGGAGAATTTACATTAGATGAATACACTAAATTAGAACGGAAATGCGAATATGAATGGCAATTTGAAAGCGACCACGCGGTCGCAGCGAGCCGGCGTTGGCGTCACACACTCGCGGTCACGATGCGTTTTCGTTTTCGATAAGTAGAGTTTTAATGAGATTTTCGATACATCCTGATTTCCTTCGATAGGAATCAGTGGCGTTAAGAGAACATCCTGATTCGCTGAATTGTAATCAGTGGAACGTTGGAGATATTTTGCCTGATAGGCGACCGGACGCGACGGAGCTCCGCACGGACCGAGATTGATCGACGGATCGAACACGACTGAGTGTACCGTTAGCCAACGCCTCTCGCCCGCTCGTCCACACTCATTCTCTCTCTCTCTCTCTTTCTCTCTTCGCGCCCTCCCCTCTACCTTCTAGAAAGATTCGAATTATAATCTCGCGCGTAGATATGCATACACTGTGGATCAATTGACGACACTAGTATTACGGCGTAACATTACTCCATCTAGATGCTTCACTTCTAAAAGCTGAAGTAAAGAAATCAGAGGTTGAAAAATTCTGGCAACAAGGTTAATTCAGGTACAGAGGTTTTTATTTTCGCATTCCAGGACGGTGTCATTTCCACCTTAGTATACTGTGACGGCATTTTCAGGGTGTCTAGTGATCAGCCAATTTGAAATTCCCGGGTTTTTCCCGGTTCTTTCCCGGTCAAATATTTTTCCCCCGACCAAATTTTAGATGTCTTTTTGTGATTTTTTGAAGTCCATGTGTACATACAAATAGGAATTTCAACATAATATACATAGAAAAAATCTTGCCCGCTGCTCGAGCATACAATTTGAATGTTCGATATTTTGAAGAAAACTCACAAAGTTGTTCTGATAATCTTGTAGGTACATAGAATTTTCAGCTCTTAAAAAAATGGTCTCAAAAAGTTTGAAAATCTATAACTTTTTGAATTTTGATCCAAAATAGCTAACTGACGAACTTGTCTTTTTCATTTAGGTCTTAAAAAAGTGTGCACAGACTGCAGACAGACTACAGACAGATTTTACCTTCGTGAAAATCGTTTTTTTCTGACTTAGTGGGTCTCAAAACGTATTTGATGAAACCCGACTAAGACAAATTTTACATAAAACCAATTCCTCCTCATTAGGATAAGAATGTCAAAAATTACATAAATAGGTACTTAGGATAAGCATAAGAAGAAACCTTGCGACTGTAGATAAGGTGGAAATGGAATAAAAAGAAAATTAAGTAGAAAAAAGTCGATTTTTCGATCAAATACAAAAAATTCCCGGTCATAAGCAAAATTCCCGGGGTTTTCCCGGTTTTTTCAAGGTCCAATAAAATTCCAGGGTTTTTCCCGGTTTCTCCCGGTTTCCCGGTCCGCTAGACACCCTGATTTTGTGTCAAGAAGTTCCCAGCGATAGGTGCAGAGCGTGTCATGCACACGCTGAGTACCTAGAACAAATAATATCTGGATGACCTAAAAGTGCTTTATTACCGACTTTGTCGCTGTTACGATGTTGGCCGCGACCCTGCCACGCCGAACGCTCCGAGGGAGATAGAGTCAAATGTTCAAAACGAGAAGTGTCCAATTTTCTGAAACTACGATATTCGGACAGCAGTTATTGCACACTCGAGGCCTGACATCGTTTTCCAAGACTGCGAGAAACGAACTATATTCGTGATGAAATTTTCGACCCCGTCGACTACAACATCACTTACAAGGAGAAGGAAAAGGAGGAGAGGAATCAAGAACTTAAAAGGGAGCTTCAACGGCTGCACCCAAAATATTCGGTTAAAGTAATTGTCCTCGTGATCGGTGCTCTCAGAAGTGCTAAAATATCACTGGTTCGTAACCTCAAAGCCATACCTGCGTGCCAAAAATATGCCAAGGCACTTGCGAGATTGATGCAGAAAGCTGTCATGCTTGAGTCACTTCGTGTTCTCAAGACAAAATGGGGTTTCGCCGCCCTGTCTTTGTGATTTCATCGTGCCCTATAGCTACCCATCTCACGGCCGTGAGACGTGGCCACAGAAGTGATTTACCACGGTCCTGCTGGAAGCCGGTGTCATTTTTTGATGGTAGTTGCTTCTAGTGGAACCCTGCGGTGCATGTTTAACCACCGCAAAACAAAAGCCGCTTGCATCACATTCAAGAAAGTTATTTCAAGGAGTCCTTTTAAGTTGCACTCGCTATTATTGAAAATTATGCCTTCCAGTCGACTATTTGTGAAAAATGGGATATTCCCGAAACCCATGTTATTCAGTTAGTGAGAAAGCTATAGAATTGAGATTAAGAGGAGAGATGGAGAAGGAATTAAACTTGTTTAGCAGTGCAAGCAAAGGAGTTATTTGTTCATAAAGCTGCGTCGGAAAAGAAATCATCTGTACAAGACTTTCAGCAAACTGAGTAGAAAGGGAAGAATTCCAAGAGGAAGGAGTAGAAGGACTGGGGCTGACATTGTTCGGTGTAGAAGGATTATCAGTTGCATCGATATTAGAGAAGGACGATGTTTTGTTGAAGAAATTCATGGCAGCATTTTGATTACTGTGACTGAAGCTTTGGCGAGAATTTGAACGTGGGACATGTCGGTTATTCTGGTATTGTACACGTGATTTTGGTCCTGAAAAATATGTGACAGCTGCAAAAGGCTGTTGAAAGCTTGAAATTGGATTACCCATAGCAGCATCCAAGTCAACGTCTCCAAAGTTAGGGAAGTTTGAATAACTAAAGTTAGGCGCTTGGGCGGGATTATAAGTAGATGTGGGAGGTATTTTGAGCAATGAGTTAACATCGAAGGGGGAGTTATTTGTTTGCGCGCGTTTCTTCTCCCGATGGAAAAGACGTGTAGCATCATTGACAGGGATATTTTTTAACGCTGCAATTTTCGTGATCGTAATTTGATCTATCAAACTAATCTTCAAATCTAATCTGCATAGTTTTTGTCTGAACAAGTTCTCTTTTTTCGCTCTTAATTGCAAAGCGACGAGCACTAAGAACCGGTCATTTAGAGCCTGTTATCGAATATCTAACGTTATCATAATTAGAAATTACCAAAGCAACATCGAGCACAATACCCTCATGAGCAACCCGATAGTTAGGGATCAATAATCTTGATCGCACTTTTCCCATCGTAAGATTCCACTAGAATTCTTGAAAAGCTGAATTTTTCAATATGCTTGATTCCAACGGGAAAACAGGTATAGATTGCTGAATCTCAATGCTAAGGCTTTGTACATGCTATTTACAATATTCTCATCCAATTCAGAATCGGATTCCATATGAGCATCGTTATTTACAAACCCGTCGTTACCCGAGGGATCAAATTTCTCTGTGGAATTCGCCATGTTTTGGCGCAGGCCATGTGGCCTTACTAAACGACAAACCACCACCTACATGCGCTTAGTGTAAGGTAATAAGGGGCCAGAAGATAATAAGAAAAGAAAAGGTATGAACCCAGGTCGTAAAGTTATATATAGTTTATATATAGTGAACAAAACACTGATATTTTTCATTGGTTTTCGACAGAAAAATTTATAAAACAAATGACAAATATCATTGTCTTGTCCACTATATATAACTTTTTCACCTGGGAAGGCAGGTCACGTTAGAAAGGCTGATGCAATTATAGGTTTGAGAAACACCAAACCATAGAGCGGGCGAACTATGCTTGACAGCATCTCAGATGCAACTCTCCATTTCTCCTGAAGAGGTGGAGTAGTGGTAGAGTCGTATTGCGATCTCCCTTCTAGTGACGTCCCCTAGCCCTGTAGATACGAAATATCTGTAAAGATGTTTCGGAGCGACTAACTTTTTAATATAACATTTTAATAGTAACTAGAGTCTTAAGTATTTTTATTTCAGTATGTTTACATTTATTTTCAATGAATGTAATTGAAAAGAAAAGATCACAAAGTTTTTGTTGTTGTACATTATTGAATATTTTTATATCGCAGTTTTGTACAATGTACACAAAATGTTGAATGATACTTTTTGAAGTATAACAATATATTAGCATTATGCACAAGGTAGAAATATAAGTTATAGAAATCAAATATGATTATGTAATTTAAATCTCAATCAAGGTATTAGTTGGGTACCAGTATTGTTGTACTTCGATCCTGAAAGCACGGAACATTCCTGGATCGTTCTCGGGACGTGTAAAATGTCCGCCCCTTTGGAATGTTCCACGAACGTTCCACTGGAACGCTCTAAGAAGGACTTACCGTTATTTTTATTATCGATAAATATCGCGTAAACCGTAAGAGATAGGTAAAAATCGATTTCAGGTTACAATATGGATATCATATTATAGTGTAGAATATATGCGTTACTGAAAACTCAAACATGACGTCCATTTTTACGTATCTTCTACGGTTTACGAGATATTTGTTGTTAAAAATAGCAATAATGGTAATTCCCCTTCAGGTGCCAGTGCGACGTTCCTGGAACGTTTCAGTGGAACATTCTCAAGGGGCGGACATTTTACACGTCCCGGGAACGTTCCGAAGGTGCCCGCGGAACGTTCCGTGCTATTAGGGGAATATCAAAAAAATGATTTTGATATAAATAAATATGGTAAAGTTTTTTTCAAATTTCTGAAAGCAAAGAAAAAAGCCACTTCTCATTTGCCGATCTATGGAGACCCCTATTTTATACGAAGCGCATAATCGCACAATGTCTCAGAAATCAGAATTCGATATAACTTGAAGTCTTTACAATTTATGAAATTTCTATGTTAAATAAACACGATTCGTCACGATATTGAAACGGAGAATTTGTTTTCGTTACAAAATGTTTGAATTTTCGCATAATTTTGAATGTTGTATTAACATTTTTTTTTGTAATTGAAGAAAAATTTCAAAAAGTATCTTTCAACATTTGTGTACATTGTACAAAACTATGATATTAAAATATTCAATAATGTACAACAAAAAGCTTTGTAAAATTTTCTTTTCAATTACTTTAATTGAAAATAAATGTAAACATACTGATATTTTCTTATTATCATCTGGACCATTTATTACCTTACAAAACGCCAAAACATGACGAATTCCACAGGAAAATTGGATCCCCTGGATAATGAAAGATTTACAAATAAGGATGCTCATATGGAATCAGATTCTGAATTGGACGAGAATATTGTAAATAGTTCTCTACAAAAACTTAGCAATGAGATTCAGAAATTTCATAATTAACAGAATCTGATTACCTCGTCGGTACGTGCTTTCGTCCCTGTAACCTCAATTCGTCAAAGGAGAGAACAGAAAAGCGGGACTCCTCCCTTCTGATTGATTCTTCTCTTTTCGATAAAAGCAAAATACAGCACACAAGTGATTCTAGAGCCTCCAACTCTGATGACTATGGACACAGTCCATAACGAAGGTCGCTTTTTCTTAACTGTAGAATGAAAAAAATATTGCGAGCCAAAGCATGTGATGATGGTAGAGGAAATACTACATACGGCTAGGCATGCGCGCTATAGTTTTTCAGCAGCTCGTTCCAGTTTTCAAACAGAAGTGTGTGACTAATGACACCATGTCCCGGTGCTTCTCCGGTTTTACTTGTGAACAATCGTTCGGCAGTACATTTTCTTACACTTTTTTGTGAAATGTGCAATGTGACTTTCTCGAAAATCGCAAATTATAAAGCACAAGTAAAACGGCTTCATCCTGGTAATAACAGGATGGTACTTTTTTTTAAATAAAACCTAATACTGAACTTAAAAATTTTATTCAATTTGCTTCTAGGAGGGTTGTCCAAAAAGTACAGAGGGTCCAGAGACAGTGTGGCAACCTAGCCGGATCCCGCCATTTCAAGGCCGGATGCTGCCATTTTAAGCACTGGTTATCTATAGTGTAGAATACATATATATATATATATATATTTATAAATATATATAGTATATGTATAAGAAAACCGAGCCGATCGGCGAGAGGTACACTAGGTTGCCGGACTGTCTCTGGCAGATTAAAGTTTTGTGAATACGTTGGTATTAAGTGTTGCGCAGATTCGTTCAGGATAACCATGCATAATGTACGGACGAAGGTATTCGCCAGCTTAGCAAAGAAAAACTATTGAACGAGATCGAAGCTTTCCCGAAACATTGGTAAGCTTGCATTCCAAAGGAGGTGGATTATATTGAAAGCCTATAAAACTGTAATCTATTTTTGAAGTATATTTTCTAAATATAAGCAACATGTGCATTACTTTTGGGACTACCCACGTAATTGTACTCTAGCGGATTTTGATAAATTTCCACCTTATAAACCCTACTAAAAAAAAGTCAGGAATTGTCAGAAAAAAAGTCAGGACTTCTGACCATTTCTGACCACTTTTGTTACGTTCCTCGACAGAAATGGTCAGGAAAAGTCAGAATTCGTGAGAAATGTTCAGAAATCGTCAGAGCTTGGGTTCGAAGGATAATCCTTTTATTAGGGGTCCAAGAATGGAATGCCAGAAAACCTAATCCCTTTTATATTTCCCAGGTTATTTATATTATTTATTTATGCATATTCTCTTTTTACTTATATTTAATTAATAATATTCATATATTGAATGATTCTGATGGTGAATCTGACAATTTTGTCCGTTTTGACGTATCTCTTTCTCTTTACAAGATACATTATATTTGATCTAAATTTAAATTTTTTAGGAAAATTTTTAGGTATCTGAAATCATCGAAACCTGCAGATTCTGAATTTCTAACTTTTGAATCTGTATATGCAACATTGAAAAAAAATTTATTTTCAATTTTTAATCCTTTTGGGTAGGCCTACCTGTGGTCCTAGCCGATTAGCTACCTGTTGGGATGTGAATTAGCATATCTTCAGAAATCGTCAGACTCGTCAGGAATGGTCAGGATGTTCAGGAATCGTCAGAACTTGTGACCATTTGTGACGATTCCTGACTTTTTTTTAGTGAAGAACCAAAATAAAATGTATAATTTACTATGGATTGTAGAATTTATTGTACATTTTTATTGAAGATGTTACTAGTTAATGTTACACTGCACAACTTATTGAAGATTGTAAAATTTAAATGCACATTTTCAGTAATAAAATTATAAAATAAATAAATAAATTATTCCGCAAAGGCGTTTGTACTCAACGAATAAAAACTAAAATAAAATCAAAAACAGTACTGACTAAGCCGAACACTCAGGAAACAAATAAAATTGCATTGAAATTAATGAATGATAATGTATATGAGGGTGGTCCAAAAATACTACATTGTGTATCAAGGGCGTAAAGGAGGCTATTTTGACGAGTGTGAACTTGTCGCCCGAGCGAAGCGAGGGTTACAATCACACGAGGCAAAATAGCCGTACGCCCTTGATACACACTATACTTTTTGTCCTACCCTCCTTGAAAACAAGCATGTGAATTTTGCAGCATAAGCCGCAGGCGAATGATGCAATCACACGCCTATAGGCGCACGTGCATCACACGCTACTTTTTGCAAAGCCCGTCCGAAAAAGTTGTTAGGAGGTGGTAACGAATAATACTAATTTTATATTGCATAGAGTGGAGTTTTTGAAAAAAAATGGAAACAAAATTTTTGAAAAAAAATTTGAAAGAAAAAATGTTTGAAAAAAAATGTTCTGAAAAAAAGTTGTGTGAAAAAATTTTGTGTAAAAAAATTTTTGGACAAAAATTTTTATGAAAAAAATTGCTGAAAAAAAAATTTGGTGAAAAAAAAATTTTGAAAAAATTTTTTTGTAAAAAAAAATTTGTGAAAAATTTTAAAAAAAAAAATGTTTGAAAAAAAAATTTGTTGAAAAAAATTTTTTGGAAAAAAAATTATTTAAAAAAAAATTGCCCCCCGCATAGCCCCCCCCCCCCGGGGGGGGGGGGGCTATGAAACCCTAAGAACAAAACTTCAATCATTAAAACATTTTCGCTCAGTGCAGCGTATGTGTAGCGGGCGTAAACTTTCATGAGTAGCGGGCGTAAAGTTTTTGTTGGCCCAGCGACGGAGTGAGCATGCGCAAACGTCACTGGGCCAGAAGCAGCCACTTCACGCCTGCTTAACGTGCATGCAATGGCGCGTTTTCAAGGGGGGTCGGACAAAAGAGACATTTTCGAATTTTTAAGATTAGACTGAAAAATATTGTAGGCTACATAAAAATAGAAGGCCAGTATTTTTTTGTTTTGCCAAAAAATAAGCAGTAAGACTACGCATTTGTTGCAAAGGTTTTTCTAAATTGACTACTCAACATAGAGAATTCACGGCGCCGCCTATGGTTCAGCTTGGCAGTGCAGCAGCAATGTAACACATACACTTTGCGAACCTGGCCTACTCCTTTGTTAAAGCTTGAGGCTCGCCTGAATCCTCAACAACCACCTTACCTAAATCATATTGCTTTTCTGTAGAAAATGTTCTCTGCCCTAATCCATTGTTAGTGATTCATATTTTAGCCTTGATTCTTTCCAACGTTTCGAAAATTTTCAAAAAATAGAAAATACTTTTTCTTTTGATAGATTAAAAAATTTAAATTAAAATTTTTACTAGATATCAAATATACTTCGAAACTGTTACAATCAAATTTGTCGATTAGATTAAAATTCAAGAAGTTAAAGTTATTTAAAAACTTTACAACAAAATTTTTTCAAGACTTGTAGAAATTTTAGTCTAAGTTTCTGGTACATAAGAAATATACTTGCAAATTATCCTCATCGCGTTCTTAATTTCGATGAAAATTTAAAAAGTTGTATGCTTTTCAACATTCTGAAATTTTTCAAAAAATAGAAAATACTTGTTTGATAGATTGAAAAATTTAAATACAAATTTTTACTTGATGCAGAGCAACTGCAGAAGCTCTTATTAAATGTAAATTTTCATCGACAAAATGTACCAGATTCTGATAAAGAATTGCTGAAAAAGTCTCTAGATGACTACATATTTCGCCAACCAATTTAATTTTAAATGAAATTCACAAATGGATTTTGATAAAGAGCAACTGTAGAATCTCTTATAAAATATGAAATTTCATCGGCACAATGTGATGAATGAATTATTATTAATAAATAATTAAAATTAATGTATAATTAATCATTAATTAATAATTATCAATTCGTTATTAATTAATCAATATTAGTTATTTAATTATTAATGAATATTAATTACTTATTGATTAATACAAATCAATCAGTTAATGATTAATTATTAATTATTTCTGGAAAATATTAATTTTTAATTAATTTACTTTTAATTATCATTGTTAATTTTAATTTTTTATTAATTTAATATTGATCAATTATCAATTATTTCATAATTAATTATTAATTAATAATTATATCTGGTAAGTTTTTAATTTTAGTTAATTTAAATTCAATTATTATTGATTAATTATCATTATTAATTATTGTTATTTCAAATATTAAAAAATTTAATTTATTTAATGCATAATTTATTAATGATAATAAAAATAATAATCATCAATAATTTTAATGATTTATTAATTGATAATTATTTAATTTCTATTCATTACTAACAGTTTAATGTTCATAAATAAAAAAATCGATAGTAAGTAATGATCTCAATTTTAAAATAAAACTACAATAAATATTTAGTTTCATTTACTTTCCATTTAAATTTATTTCATTTCTGCCTCTGATTCCCTTTATGGTGTGAAGAAGGCTCAGGTAATAAGAGCCATAAATAAGTAGAAGGAGCACCGAGAAGCAAGTTAAGAGAAGAGTAGGGCCTTCGGATTGACTGGTGTATATTGCTCTATTGTATTCATACTTAAAGCAACGGCGTCGCCGAACTCAAAATTGAATGATTTTTCATGTTTTTAATAGTCTTTTTCTCTTTAAATTATAATAAGTTTTCATTTTCTTCTTTAGAAACCTGTTCTTAGTTAAGCAACTTGTATTTTGTAAGAATTCCAGTTAATACAAATATATAGAAAGCTCGTGATATGGTTTTCAATATTGCGATTTTACGGAAATTGACGATGTTGTTAAATTCTTACATAAAATTTTTAAAACATCTAAGTATGATAAAATGCATTATCATTCTTATGCAAATAAATGCCTAAAGTTTCAAACAAATGTAATCATAACTTCCATTGCGGAATTGTAGTTGAAGAAAGTAATGTCATTTTACATGTTAATCTCCGTAAGAGAGAAAAGTGAAATGCGTATACTCTGTTCGCCGAGAGAACGAATTTGGTCGCGCAAGTTTTTATGACAAAAGGCGTCGACAAATTGTTTTTCGTTCGGTCGACAGCCAATCGCTGTTAAAGGAGGAGACAATTTTTTTCAAATAGACTGACCCAAGTGTTTTCCTAAATTTGTAATAGCATCACTGAGGGCCAGATGAGCAGACCGAACGTGACAGTCACAATAGGCCATAAATATTAAGGGACTTTCCAGGCAAATACTTACGCCTACAATTCCCCTTCTTCGACAAGTTGCGCGCAGAGAACGAAATTTCGTCGTTTCAGAAATTCGTTCTCTCGGCGAACAGAGTATAGTCCTACTAATTATTTTTTGGCAAAACAAAAAATAGGGGCTTTCTATTTTCATGTGGCCTACAATATTTTTCAGTCTAATCCCAAAAATTCGAAAATGTCTTTTTTTGGACCACCCTAATGTATATTTCCAATAAATTACATCAAATAATTAGGCATTTAGTTTTATTTTTAGTTTTAAAATTTTGAGTTTTTTCAAAATGTTATTTTCGCCCCGACAATTGTAGTAAATTTGTTATATAAAGCAAGAGAACCTAAACTGTGTCCTGGATGACATTTATTTTTTCTTAACCTAACATTTTATAGATGTAATTTATAATACGAATTATCATTTACATAAAATTAATTTGTTTTTTTTTCCAAAAATAAAATCAGATACATTTTTTCATGAGAAAACAAGGAGGTTATTTTTGTTATACCTATATATATTTCTTTTCTAGTATACAATTAAAAGCTTAACAATTTTTTTCGAATAAGAACTTCTTTAAAATTGTAAAAAAAAAGGACAAATAGATTGTCAGTTTAAATTCTTTTTTCAAGTTTAATATTTCTTACAAGAAAATTATAAGTTTAAGTTTTAAGTAGAGGACCGAAATTTCATATTTTAATCTAAAAAAAAAAAGATGTACTTAGCGTTATTTCATTTTATGCTGAAAGAAATACAATTTGACATTTCCCTCATTCTTCACACCACAGTGCGCTAAATCGGAATCGAAAGATTATCGCGCGCAGCTCACATGCCCAGCCGTTAACTAAATATTCCAAGCTGTCCGTAGACAAAAACCACAAGCAAGACGAAGAAGAAACTTGCGAGAGATCACAACACGACTCTACCATGACTCCCCCTCTTTAGGAGAAATAAAGATGTAAGTGGACCATGCGTTTCGCTCGGAAATTTCTCCTAGCTAGGCATGTCTGAAATTTCAAACTAAGTAATAAATATGATAGAATATCGTTTGTTGTATTTATTATCGGAGAGGAAAGATCCTTTATTTAGTTACATGCTGTTTTGAAGTAATGAAGACGTAAATTATATTGAAAAATCGTCTAAAATCTGTTTGGTAGAAGTTACCAGTACTTTTCTTTACTTTTTCGTTCTAGACAAATAATTTAAATATGAACACAATTTAAATCTCGTTTAACCCTGGCGGACCGGGTGAAAGGAACGGATACACTACGACGTATCCTTATAGCAGGCCTGTCCAAGTAGGGGAAAACTACCCATTCACCACATGTTCGAGTTCCACCACCACTTCCCTCTTCTCAGGTCCAGAGATCTGGCAAATGAGCAGTTTTCCCCTACTTGGACAGGCCTGCCTTATAGTATCCACATTAGGGTGGCTCAAAAACACTTTTTTTTTTTGAGGGGCAAGGATCCCCCCCCCCCCCGGGGTGCGAAATCCGAAAAAAGAAAATCCCTAATTTTTGTTTTTTCGTTTTTTCGAGTTTAACTGCTGCCGGTTTTGACTTGAAGTTTCCCATGTAAAATGCATGGGGAAAAATCACTTTTTTCAGTTTTTGAAATAATTTGTTAGGTTTTGAAAAAATGTGACAGGAAAGTATGGAAGCTTGTAGAGAATTATCCAACGAAGAGTTTCATGTATCGGACATATGGGTTTGACACACCTAACACACCCCTACGAGTCCCTGGAAACTACCCTTGAAACCACAAATATCAATTCTTCATAAAAACGATCATTTGAGCATTGTATTCTCATCTTTCTTTACCTAAAATTATCTATATTGGTCTAGTGGAATATTTAGCAACATTGCTTCATTAATTTTCAATTATTTAAACAAATGGAATTAGTTTAAATTTTTTTTCGAAAATTCGTTTTTTTCTTAAAAATTATTATTATTGGTCTCATGGAATATTTATTAAGAATAATTTATTCATTTTCAATTATTGGAACAAATAGAATTTATTAAAATAATTTTCTTTTAGAATTTTTTTATCAAAGTTTATTATTATTTCTTCAGTGGAATGTTTATCAACATTTGTTCATTAATTTGCAAAGTTTTAAACAAATTCCATTTGTTTACTCAATTTTTCTCAAACATTTTTTTTTAATAAGGATTTTTTGTATAAAAGTTTGTCGAACTGGCAGTTTATTATCTTTAATAACATACATTTTTTTTAAATATTTTCCAATTCTATAAAAAATAAATAACGATAATAAACTGCCAGTTCAACGAATTTTTGGAAAAAACATTTTTTAGACAAATGAAATTTGTGTAAATATTTAAAAATTAATTAATCAATGTTGTTAAATGTTCCACTAGACAAACAATAATGATTTTAATAAAGAAAAAAATTTGAAAAATAAATTATTAACACGAATTCCAATTGTTTAAATAATTGAAAATTAATAAATTATTATCAATAAATATTCCACTAGATCAATAGTAATAATTTTTAGGAAAAAACGAATTTTCGATAAAAAATTATTAAACAAATTCCATTTGTTTAAATATTTTAAAATTAATCAGTTATTATTAATAAATATTCCAGTAGACCAATAGTAATAATTTTTAGGGAAAAAACGGATTTTCGAAAAAAAATTATCTAAACAAATTCCATTTGTTTAAATAATTGAAAAGTAATGAAGCAATGTTCATAAATATTCCACTAGACCAATATAAATACTTTTAGGTAAAAAACAGACCAGAATACAGTACCCAAAAGGTCGTTTTTATGGAGAATTGATATTTTTGGTTTTAAGGGTAGTTTTCAGGGACTCGTGGGGGTCTGTTAGGGGTGTCTAACCCATATGTCCGATACCTAAAATTCTTCGTTGGATAATTCTCTACGAGCTTCCATTCTTTTCTGTCACATTTTTTCAAACCCTAAAAAATAATTTTCAAAAATAGTGTTCAAGATATCGATTTGTATTTTTTTTTTAATTCTGTGCCCAGTCAGAGGGATGCCTTCCCGCCACCCCATGAGGCGTTGGAAAAGGGGTAGGGGTTCGACAAACATTATTTCTGTGACCAATCAGAGGGGTACCTTCCCGCTCCCCACTAGACGTTGGGAAGGGATAGGGGTGAGACTTGTTAGATATCGACTTAACACTAGAAGTACCAAGTGGGTCATTTTTGACCCACGAGGGTTTGTCGGGGCCGTACCCCCGTCTATAATCATCGCAGGACCAAACGCTCCCGTGACTATTAATCATTTATGGTGCTGTACAACTTACTTAAATTTCGTCTTTCTAGCCCACCAAGAAGTATGAAAAATTTACTTGTTATACCTGAAGTACCACGTGGGACATTTTTGACCCATACGCAGTTTACCGCAATTTGATATCAATAACACCGGTTTTGAGACTCTAAATTTTTGCTGAGCCTGCCTCGACGTTATTTAAGAGATGTTGGAGTATATAATAAAACATCAAGCGTATGTTAGAAGTGCAACAAATATGTGTGCACAAGTTGCCAAGCAAAAACTCTTGTCGCATGTCTGAACTGTGAGACAATCCCAGCTTAGACAATTCTGTCAAC
Source organism: Andricus quercusramuli (assembly GCA_932178445.1). NCBI lineage: Eukaryota > Metazoa > Arthropoda > Insecta > Hymenoptera > Cynipidae > Andricus > Andricus quercusramuli. The sequence goes on from CAKNXH010061468.1 coordinate 275,780, forward strand.
TCCTTTGCTACTAAATATTTTTAAACATTTATAATTCTAGAGTGAATTTGTTTGTTCTTATATGTTTTTGTTCCTTGATATCAATAAGAAAGAAAACACGCAAAGCATTTTAGCCAGATGCTGCATTATAGAATCTTTTAGAGATACTCTGTACTTACCTTATTTGTCTGTAAAAGAAAAAATACTTTTAGTACTTATCTAAACAGTACGTTTTGACTCTGTTTTAATATTTTTACAATGAAAACCCGTCTTAATTTGTTTTACTTACCTGTTTTAATGATGTTTGATGACAGACTTAGGAATTTCTTCTGTAAACTTAAAAATAGTAATAAAACGTTTATTTCTGAAAATTTATTTATGACAGTGTACTATTTATTTTAGATACCGAATTATCCTTTGGTTACAATTTAGAGTCTACCTTAACGTACTGTAAAGATGGCTACAACCAAAACACCACCCAAATACCAATAAAACGGTGGTTTCCTACTGTAGGTCAAAAATGACCCACATTGTACTTTAAGGGGTACGGCGAACTCCGGTACTTCTAGTGTTAAAAATTTCCGATAATTATTTCTAGCAAAAAATCCCATCGAAATCGATATTTAGAAATTGTATTAATCAAAAATAAAAATGAATAATTTCAACATAAAAAATTGATATATCGAGAACTATTTGAGATATCAATTTGAAACTTTCAAATTCATGTTTTTCGCAAAAAAATCTATAGAAATCCACATTACACTTTGGTGCCACGGATATCGTAAGATCCCCGTTAAATGGAATAATGCAAGTTACAACGTATGGTGGGATGTGGGAAGGCAGCCCTGTGACTGGTCACAGAAATAATGTAAGGTCACACCTCTGCCCCTTTACCAACGTCTCGCGGGGGAAGACTTGAATATGTAATTGTTTCTTGAAAATGAGATATTTGATGTTTCCGATTTTATCTTTCCTTGTACATTTACTTTATCATTCTTTTATTACTATGGACATTTTTAAATAATTTTATTTGTGGGAGCGATAGTCAGTTATTATTTTAGAAGTGTATAAATTATTTGTTTTTGATAAGTTTAACTTGTGTAAAAACATCTGTTCTAATGAAGCTCCCACGAATTGTATTTATTTTAGAGAATATTTTTTGGAACAAAATAAGCCGCGTCAATGACAAAGATCAAATATGAAATTAAACTTTTCATCTACAATGAATAAAAATCGCGAAGACCCACTAAGCTCTTTTATATGTACAATGAGCAACAAAATATTCAACTAATAATGAAAAGTAATGCTTATCACAAAAATTAATTTTCGAATAGTCTTTATAACTCATTATAGGATGCTTCGAAGCCAAAATTAATTCCTGAAGACAATTCGGAAAATAGATTTTCTTTTAAATCATGTTTAATGACACTTAAAGATATAAAGTAAATTTTGGAGTTGGTAATTTTTATATTTTATACATTTTTTAAAATAATGTTTATCTTATTCAGGGAAAAGGAATATTAAATTAATATATTTGAATGAATTTCCTCAGATCTTTCGGTCTATTTGTTGATAAAACATCCATTTTGTTGACATTTTGTTTTATTAAAATCATCATTCATGCTACGTATGTTTCAACACTACTGTGTGTATTTTTCGAGCAAACCTACCTTAAAATTAAATATATATATATATATATATATGCAATATAAAAATATACAAACCTATAGACCAAACAACATTTTTTTCAATAAATATAAACAAGGGTTTAAACAATTACCTGTAATATTACGGAGTGAAACATTTGAAAACGAGTTTTTCTCTTAGAGTAAAAACATGTGAGATAATAAGTCAAATATTAGTGTCAATTTTTAATGTCAAAACACTTTTTAAAAAACATGAAGACTAATTTTTAGAAGCCCCAAAAAATGTAAGAGGATTTCAATCAAACCACTACACTTTTAATAGTATTATACTTCTAAATAGAGTCATATATGATCACAGTACAGGACGTAGGAACAACAAGGAATGACAAGCAAATTTATTTTAAAGCAAATATACAACCATCGACGACCTTTAAGTATGTAAATTGAGAACTAAATTGAGGAAAGCGTCAAGTGTGGGAACTTTGAATCCTTCAAATATAATAAAACTCCAGTAAAATCATCGCATAATACTTTGGTAAATTTTATTTACATTCAAAATTTCAGTCTGTAGATTTATAGAAACTCTGTGATACTTATTAATAAAAATAGACTCAATAATTTATCTTTTATAAGTATTTTTTTCTCTAGCTAAAATTTTTATATTATTAATGTTCGAATAATTATGTTGTTAAAGCGCTGTTGTTTGTTTGAGTGATATAAGTGAATGAGAAATAATATTAAGATGGTAGAGATGACATACTTCAGACCAATAAGTAGAAATTGGATGTTAAAATTTCTTTATT
>CAKNXH010061468.1:283207-299637 GCA_932178445.1 Andricus quercusramuli
CCATGCAAATTTCAAGTCCCAACAGGCACCATATAAAATCAAAATTTAAAAAAAAGAAAAAATCGGACCTTCCTTTTTTTGGATTTCGAAATCAAAAAAATGTTTGCAATGCATTTTTGGACCACCCTAATATATATATATATAGTTGGTTTTTGCCATTTTTATTCGTTGTAGATAACAGTTATAATTTTGGATTTAATGTTTATCAATGACGCGGCTTATTTTGTTCCGGAAAATATTCCCTACAATAAATACAATTCGTGGTATTTTAAATAAAACACAAGTTTGACACAAGTTAAACTTATCAAAAACAAATAATTTACACGCTTCTAAAATAATAACTGGCTGTACTTCCCACAAATAGAATTATATAAAAATGTTCTTAGTAATAAAATAATGATAAAGTAAATGTACAAGGAAAGATAAAATCGGAAACACCAAATAACACATTTTTAATAAACAATTACATATTCGAGTGGGTAAAAAGTTACACTTATATTCTTCTTCCAAATTATATACTTCATTTGGGGTTATGCCTCGTGTACATCTCAAGAAAAAAAAGAAATGTACTAAATCGAACGCCGTAAGGGGAATGCCAGATAAGGGAAATCGACTGATTTGCCAGATGGGATTTTTGCACCACCACCGACCTCTACTTATTCAACTTCACGGGAGTGACCACCCCCAAGCCTCTCGACCTGAGAAGAGGGAAGTGGTGGTGGAACTCGAACATGTGGCGATTGAGTCGATTTCCCCTGTCTAGGCAGGCTTACTGTACATGATGCTGCTGTCTGGCAGACCCCGCCCACTGCAGTGTAACCAATCGGAGGAAGCTACCGGAACCAACATAACGCGCGGCACCGGACATCTATACCCAGATAACAAAATGTCGACACTGAGCCCACATGGTGCGTGCACGATGTGCAGAATTGTCGACACGTTTTGATGGCGAAAATGCCGACACATGTAACCTCATATGGGTCGCACGTCGTGTCGGCACACTGCCCTTACAATACAACCGCATATGCGATGCACGTCGTGTCGACACGCGCGTTTCGTGAAACAGCCCTTGCATAATTAGGTTAGGTTTACAAGCCACGCCATGCATTCGACAAATAATGAGTATAACACTCGAGCGATTGGTAAATTAACGTCGAGAAATGGCGTTTTTGACATATTTAATTTTTATCACAATTTTTGTTTCGCATTCTAAATTTCGGAAGAAAATATATACAGAAATGAAAGTTCGAAAAATTTACTGCCCATCAAATAAGTTTCAAAGTTATTGCAGGAGTTTTCATTTTTAAGAAATATATTTAAACATTTAGAAATCCATTACGAAATACATTAAAACATTATTACCAGCGTTAATATACTTAGCCAGCCGGGAGGAAACACAAACACGTGTGGTGAAACAATTACACAAGAGCACACAACACGTGCACTGTGACACTGTGCAGTGTGACAGCACATATGATAGCACGCTGTGCAGCACATCGTGCACACCGATTGTGTTCACTTAAGAGTGAACATTGATCACCCTCACTTCGGACATACACTGTGCTTGCGTTCTTAGCGACACACCGAATCCAGCTACAGAACGCCCTCATGCATTGCTATCTGGGTACACAGCAAAAAAAAAAAGGTTTGACACAAAAGCTACCCTGGCGAAAGTATCGGATAGGAATTCCTTCGGAACCAATCCGAATAATTCCGGAATGTGTATCCGAACCAATCCGAGTTAATTCGAACCAATTTCGTTCGATCCAAATCGGTCAAGAATTAATCCGACTCAATCCGAATGAATCCGAACTCGGATTGACCTAAAACGATTTTCAATCCGCCTGAATCCAACTCAATCCGAGTTCGGATTCACTCGGATTGGAAATTCAGTGTGTATATCAATCCGAGTTTGCATTGATTCGGATTTAAACTTTGGTTCGTTTTGGAGTTCGGATTGAACAGTATTGAGTCGGATTAATGTTTAACCCTTATGTAGGCAACCTACTTTCTTCAGGTTGTTGGGCAACCGGGTACCCACCTCTTATTTTTTTTGTTCCTTGAGAACGAATATGATTGAAATCATCTCAAAACGATTCATTTTAATAAATAAACATAAGTAGAAACTATTTGGGCTATTTTCAAAACACGTAGAACAGTTCAGACGTCTTAAATGGAAATTGGAGGAGAGGTTTCGAGCGCACAGCGGGTGGCGCGCAGTCAGTTTTCGTGTTCGGGGGTCGGCAGATATCCGCTCAAGAAAAAGACCAATCAGCGTCGTATTTCCTTACGTCAATTGAGTGGAGAGTTATGTAAATCTTTGATCAAAGACCGCTCTTCAAATAATCAAATTATGAGTCACACTCAACAAAAAATGCAATCGAGGAAATTCTAGGGTGACCAGACGTCCTCATTTGGGAGGACGTGTCCTAATTTTCGCTTGCTTGTACTTCTGTCCTCTTAAACTTTGAAAAATACATAAAATGTCCTACTTTTTAATCAAAAGACAAAATTGACCTTTTTTCATAAAATTTCCTGGAAAATATGCTAATTTCAATAAGTAATTGAATTTAATAATTATATTTCATTGCATGTGCCGGCGAATGAAAATTTGAACAAAATTGATGATCAAAAACAAAATGTAATTTAGGTCTCAGTATGGGGGGAGGAGGGTAGGTTATGTCCTCCTTTTTCCACTTGGGCACCTGGTCACCCTAGGATATTCTCGGAGCTCATCTCGGTGCTGTTTCTGTTGCTGAAAGAGATGATCAGCCTTGAGATAGATCTGGTAGGGTGAAAGTAACAGGTTCTTGTCATATTTTTTATATATGAACAATTAAAAGGCGTAGAAAGACTAGAAAGAGTTGCGCAAAGTACTAAAAACCTGTATGATATGAACATTCGTAATCAAAAGTATTATGTTCCAATTGCACTGAATAAATGTAAAATTATTTACCCTTCTAGAAATAAACAATTGGACACGATTCATAACAATTAAGTGTGATCAAATGTTGAATCGGTTTAAATTGTTGCTAATTGTGCCAATAGTTCCCAATCGGGTTGAATTGAGTGAATGCACTTGCCTGCAGTGCGCCCTCTGCAGTTTTCTTTTGTAACACACACGACGCGCTGTAGTGACAATTTAACCTCTAATTCAGAATAATGGATATACCCAATTGAAAACGATTGGAATCATTAGAACGTAGGATGGCGCCAATATTTTGAAACTCAGACTAAATAAATTGTAGAAAACTCATTAAATTCTTTTAATTTTTAGTAGAAAAACTTATCCAAGCTTTTTAAATGTCTTCCAGTATAACAATTTTGAATCTATAAATAAGTTTGATTTGACATTCTCGAAAATTTCTAGTTTTGAATATTTAAAATTCTTAATTCTGAATATTTCAAATGATTTGGTTTGCAATGCCTAATCTTAAAATCTTTGAATTTTAAAGGTTTAAAATTTTTAATTGTACAACTGGTTTTCTTTCGTCAAGCACAGACATTTTCAGGGTGGCGACTCGGCGGCCGATTTCAAATTCCTGGTTTTCCCCGGTGAAGTTTTTCAATTTATTTTTTTATATTTTTTTATTTTTTCAACTTATTTTAATTCGTGACGTTTATTCTAAACATACTTCAACACAACGGAGCAAAACATTGCAAAATAAATCAATTTTCAAAAAATACTTAAAGTTTCCAGTAAAGATATCAATTTTCAACGAAAAAAATTAAATAGTTATACTTTCAATCAAAAAAATTAATTTCCAACCAAAAAAAAAACGGATTTTCAACAAAAAAGTTGAATTTTCAACCAAATTGATGAATTTTAAAATAAAATTGTGAATCTTCAACTGAATAGTTATATTTCAAAAATAAATAAATAAATTTTCACCTGAAATTATGAATACTCAACTGGAACACTTGAATTTGCAACCAAAAAGATGAATTTTTGAACCAGAAGATTAATTTTCAAATAAACATAATTATTCTGTAAAAAAATACAATTTTTCAACAAAATACATGAATTTTTAACAAAATAGTTGAATTTTTGATTCAAGAAGACAAATTTTCAACCAGATAGTTGAATTTTAAACTTTAAAAAAAAATAATTTTCAACCGAAAATGGAATAGTAACATTTTTAGTAAAAAAAAACATTAATTTTAAGCCAAACATAAGAGTTTTCAACTAAAACAATGAATATTCAACTGGAACAGTTGAATTTTCGAGCAAAAAGAGAAGATATGAATTTTCAAATGAAATTGTGAATATTTAACTGTAATAGTTGAATTTTAAACCAGACAGATGAATTTTTCACTGAAATGATGAATCTTTAACTAGAATAATTAAATGTTTGACCAAGAAGATGAATTTCTACCAAAAGACAAATTTAAACAAAAAAATATCATTTTCCTAACAATAATCAAATAAATAAATTTTTAGCAAAAAAAAAAAGAATAAAAAAATGAATTTCCAACTAAAATTATTGAACATTCAACTGGAATAATAGTTACATTTTCATTTGAAAAAAAAATAATTTCCAACCAAAAAATATTCAAAGAAAAAGAATAGTTGAATTTTATGTCAAAAAGATGAATTTTCAACCATAAAGATTTTTTTGTTACAAAAAAGTACAATTTTCCACAAATTAAATAAATTTCAAACAAATACTTTAATTTTCAAATGCAAAATATCGATTTTCAACGAAATAGTTGAATTTTCACCAAAAAAATAACGAGGATGCAATATTTCACGTAGAAAAAGTTCAAAATATTTTTTCTAGCCATTTGAAACTCCGATTAACTCCGTTTCTTGCCTCGAAATTTTTTTATTGTCCAAGTTAATTTTTAAACTGAAAAATCGAGAAAAAATTATTTAATTTGGACAAAAATAATTATCAACTTCTTTCTTCGGCATTTTTTGTGGTAAAATATGTTGATATGGCAGCACACTTGGCTCGCGGGAATTATTACAAAAGTTTATTTAATTTTTTTCAATAGTCCATAATGTTAAAAATGTATTATTAAAAAAAGTAAATAAACATTTTCAAATAATTCCCGCGGAATGAAAGTGCTGCCATCAAACGGCCGCTTTTTTAACCCCGATTGGGAACGATTGAAACACTCAATCGTTGTCAATCGTTCAGACACGATTAAGAAACACGATTGGGAACAATTGAAGTTTTTGGTCTATCGTTCTAAATTAATTCCAATTGATTATTTCTAGAAGGGTATTTTCAACATGTAACCTACAATTAATTCATTGATTTTCAACTTAAAAATTATTGTAATTATTTATTTGTTAACCTGCATTGTTTGATTGTCATATTTATTATTAATAAGACTCATTTACAAATAAATAAGTCACTTTTTATCTAGTGGGTACCCGGGTACCTGGTTATCCCCTGGGGCTACTTTTTTCCAACAACTGAATTTTCACATCAAATTTTTTTTATAGATGTACCATAGGGTGACCAGAAAAAAACACTTTCGGTTTTCTCAGGAGTGAAGGGCAAATAATGGTAGTTTATGCAATTCTAGAACCCAGATTTTTTTGTCTTCAATTTTAAACAATACTTAGAGGTGGCCCATCGTCTTTGAAAGTTGTCATTGCAAAAGCTGACAATTTCGGTAAGTGAAGAGTCGATCGTAAAAGTGTAACCCCAGCTCTTTTCATCGATGTGACTTTATAACAGGATTAGTTAGAGTCCCCTGAATTATTATTATCCACTTTTCTGAAAAAGGGAAATATGACTGAAAAAAACTTGCTGAGAATGGGACTGCTTTATGAGTTTATGGTGTCAAGACCCACTGTGATGGACCTTTATGGCTGAGCTGATGAGCGCTACGCTCCGAAAATTAAACAGCTTAAGTCGTAGACCTGTCAAATTTCAAAAATTTCCTCAGATTTGTTTTCATTATTGCACGCTTATTCATACTTTTCCTAATTTGCTTTTTCAGAAAATGTGATCTTGAACCTTCAAAGAAAATATTCTTAAAATTTCAATATAAGGTATCTATTATAAGAGCCGTTATTAGTCTTTGAAAACAGTAGAAAACAGTGAAAATGGCACTTTTCAAGCAACCGTAATTAATACTTTTTATGAATTTTTAATTAAAAGAATGTTTTTATGTGGATTCTGAGAACCTCAAGAACAACATATTGAAAGTTCAAATTAAAAAGTGGATAACTTCGTGGTTAAAATCTTGAATGAAAAAAAAGTTGAGTTTACCCATGTTAATTACATAAGAACTTCAAAGGCGATGGGCTACCTCTAAATATTGTTTAAAATAAAAAATAAAAAAATCTGGCTTCTACAATCGCATAAACTACCGTTATTTGCCCTTCACTCCTAAGAAAATCAAAAGTGTTTTTTTCTGGTCACCCTAATGTACCACAGTCAATAGCTTCTGAAGAGGCCAAATCGCGAGGATCCGGAAGCTCAGAACATAAAAAATTTTTTTGAAACAATTATGGATAAGATTGTGACGCGGTGGGTACCTGGTTGCTTACATAAGGGTTAAACGACTTTGGTCAAACGAAATGTAGAACTTTTTTCGGATTGGTTCGGATACAGCTTCCGCAATGATTTGGATTGGTTCGGAAGGAATTCCTAACCGATACTTTTGCCAGGGTATCGAAATTAGCAAATGTTTTACTGTGAATACACAAATTATTCAAAACAGGAATAGGCCCCGACTAGCTGAAAAAGGTGTAATTCAAGTATTTATGGAGTAAAATTAGGCAATGCAATTTTGAGGATGGGATGTTCTAGATAACCTCAACCAAATATCTTTTCGTTGATTTTTTAAAATAGAATTTGCTATGCAATTTCTTTAAAACAGCACGTAACTAAAATAAGGATCTTTTCTTTTAAAAAAAAATAAATCCACAACTGATATCCTTCTATATTTTATTCAATAAATTCTTTATTAATGATTTTCACAAGGACAGCAATGCATTTGGAATACCCAGTATCCACGATAGCAGACGACAAGTTACTCTGTTCTGAACAGGTAGTGATTGTGAAATAACCCTAATAGCACAGAACGTTCCCGGGACGTGTAAAATGTCCGCTGCTTGGAAACGTTCCAAACATAAATTAACGTTATTGTTATTATTATCAATAAATAACACGTAAACCGTAAGTCAGGGCTCTCCAGAAGGCAGTGACTAAAACGACTGCCAATTGGCAGTCGCGGGACTAGGTCACACAGGCCCTCATAAATCTTGTCGTTCGACTGGTCCCTATTCCTTCACGGTCATTATACCTCCCTCTGGAATAAAATGCATTTTGAATTTGAGTACAAAAAAATTCAGACCGCCCAGTGGGAAGGACGCCGAGGCCTAATTCACCGTGACCGTAACCCTTCGCTCAATTCCTGGAAAACGAAGACAAAAATGACAGAAAAAAAAAAGGTGGCAGTCATGAACTTGTCGTGGCAGTCAGCACCTGCTGAAAGTGGTGAGCCCTGCCGTAAGTGATAGGTCAAAATCGATGTCAATTTACGATACGGATATCATATTATTGTGTAGTATATGCGGTACTCAAAACTCAAAAAAGACATCCATTCTTACCCATCTCTTACGGTTTACGAGATAATTGTTGTTAAAAATAACAATAATGGAAGGTTCTTCTCAGGTCCCAGTGGAACGTTCCCAAGGGGCGGACATTTTACACGTCCCGGGAACGTTCCGTGCTATAAGGGAGGCTAGCTAATTAGAAAATTCAATATAAGTTATAAACTCATTTCACTAACTTTTAATTCTTCCATTATTTGTTGCTGTGTATAACATACGTTCCTTGCTTTATTAGTTAACTCGTTCTTCATATTACATTATTCTCAATTTATTCAAATGGCATAAGAAACTACCAATATTATTTAGTTTTCTTTGTGATACACGTAATAAAACAGGCTCGGTCAACTACATGGCAATCCAATAAATGCTTATATGCAATACAATGTAATACTCGTATATTTCGCACCGCGTGAGAGTCCTTTGGTAAGAAATAGGGATGTTCGATTCCGATTCGATTCTCCAAAAAATCGATTCTTGTAAAAAAAATCGATTTTTTACACACGATTCTTTGCTATTCGATTCTTCAGAGAATCGATTCTTTACCCTGAGAATCGAAAAGTCGATTTTAAAAAAAAATTATTATTATTTATTACAAGGGAACTGACAAATTAAGTTCTACGTAGGTTCTATATATCGTGATATCGCCTGCAGAAAGAGAGAGAGGTATGAACGGTAACAAGGGATGCCAGACGTGGCGATTTATCGCCAATCTGGCGCTTTAACCTTGATTACTATTCGTCTAGCTTTTTAAAGCAACGTTTTGATTGGCTATTTCGGATTTAACAGCCATGACGGCGTATCGTAAAATAGGAAAATATTAAGACAATAAGTCAAACGTTGGTGCTGGTTTCTTTAAAAATAACAGCAAAACGTTTTTTAGAGTAATTTTAAGGTTAGAAAATTGACAAGATTTTCTTTACGATTTAAATTTGCGATATTTTGTTTAAACAGAATACATAATATTGTTTAATGTACTCAAATTAAGCTTAAACATTGAAGGCTTTTTTTATCTAACAAATATTGACATCCTTCTTTTCAATTATTTCCTAACTGATTTTTTAGTAAATTCTAATACTCTTATTCATATTATTAATACTTATTGATATATTATTAATGACTATTATTACTATTATTATTATTAATATTTATTAATACTTGTTGTTAAAAACAGTTATTTTTAAGCATTAAGTTATTGTAGATCAATTCTTGCAAAAAAATCGGAATCAAAGAATCGATTCTTTGACTCCGATTTTTTAGAGAATCGATTCATTACGATTCGATTCAGAATCGATTCTAGAATCGATTTTTCTAGGAGAATCGAACATCCCTAGTAAGAAACCCATTAAGAAACCAGAGTGCAGACATATTTCTGTCTCATGGTTAGTGATGGGCACTGCTCGGCGACTGTGGTAATCATGATCTAAAAATACACGGTCTAGCCACGCGCAACTAAAAAAAAGTTAACCAATAGGAAGAATTCAGCTACCGGGGGCCATATTAGATGAGTTAGTGCGCGAGAATGTACTATATTTGAAAGGACGTAAATGTCATGAGAGAAGATTTCAAGTAAAAGATAAACAAATTGTACAATTTGTACAATCAATGAAATTAGTTTGAAAATAATGTGATAGATAACATAAAATATTAAGAAATATATAACTTATTATCCTTGTAAAGTAGAGGAAATATGGATAACATAACCTCTCAATGCACATGAAAGATTTTACCTTTTAAGGAAACTGAAATGAAGTACCATTGCCTGAAAAGAAAAAAGAAGTTTGTTTTGGGTCTCAAAGTGCAAATAAATAAATGCAAAATATCGATATCATAGTCTGTATTATGATACTATCAGTTCTTATAATTCGTATATACATGCACGTAAATGCTAAAAAAATCTCTTATTGTACACAGAGGAACATATTCACACCTTATATTCGTATGAAATAATGAATTCACAATATATAACAATTAAATAAACATACAAGTTCAGTAACGTATAATTTACAATGATATAATCTCATGATACGAAATTCTACAGTTGTAATTTCATGAAGGATATATTTCAAATATTTTGGAAGACTTCTCCCTCACGAAAAAGTATGATAGGAAGATCATTTTAGGCCTACGATGACCAAACAAATGAATTTTTAACAAAGTATTTCAACATTCAACCCAGTATTTACATTTTCAACCAGAAAAAACGAATTTTCCACAAAATAGCTGAATCGTCAACTGAGTCAGATTAATATATCACCAAAATAGTTGAATTTTGCATAAAAAAAGTTGAGATTTTTTTACCAAATAGATCTATTCTGAAACAAAGAAGGTAGAATTTTGAACCAAAAATGAGCAAAAATTTCAACTACTTTGTTAAGTTCTTCTAAGTAGTTAATACTTTAACAAAATTCATGAATTTTTATTTAAATACATGAATTTTCATACCAAGAATATTAATAGTCAACAACAAAAATAGTAATTTTCAATGAAGTAGTTGAATTCTCTATCATCGTGAAACCAAAAGGACGATTTTTCACAAAAAGAATTACATTTCTAATAAAAAAGTTAATTTTAAACCAAATAGTTGAATTTTGTACCAAAATATTTGAATTTTCTACCAAAAAAACGAATTTGAAACGAAATACTTGAATTTTGAACAAAAAAAAATGAATTTTCAACTTAAGTTATTAATCTTCAACCAAACAACAGAATTTAAAAAAAGTATTTCAACTTTGAACCCAGCAGTTACATTTTCAACTAGAAAAAACGAATTTTCCACAAAATAGCTGAATCGTCAACTAAGTCAGATAGTCAGCAGTGTCCGCTCCTTCCTCGTCATTTGAATATTGAGAATTTTCGCAGGTATCGACATTGATTTACAATATTGGGATCTGAATTCTTGGGTGCGCCACCGTCGACATAATTTCAATATGGCCGCTATTCCAGGTAGATTTTGAATAGAAGCCTAGGTAACGTGCGAAAATCATTACAAATTATTACAAATATTTCAAAAATGAAAAATCCTGAAGGATCCTTATCAGACTTATTCCATTTCAAATCATGCAGAGAGATCCAGTTTAGGATGTCAGAATAAACAAAAGCTTTTTTTTTAGGTAAACAATTTTTTCAGCAAGAAAAATTTTTTTTGTCAGAAAAACCAAATTTCTAATTTTTGCGTCAACTACTAGGAAAAAGGGTAAATGTGAAGATCACAAAGTTGTTTAGAATTAAAATTTTAAAATCAATCGAATTAAATTTTTATATAGTTCAACAAAACTTAAAATTTATTGAATCTTACTATAATTTACTGAAAAATAAATGATCTTTCTAGAGATCGTGTACTTTTTGCACATAGAAAACATGTTTAACGGATATTTTTTTCAAAAATGAAGAAAATCGACAGTGCAATCGAAGACATCGAGTGTAGAGTCAGCAATAATTAACAAAGTAAATATTTAGTCGATGGAATGTAACCTTTAAAAAGTGTAAAGGACTTTTTGTAGAAATTTAAACAACTTATTAAAATGGAAGGTTAACTTCATTAGCTCCTAATTCGTAAGACAATTTTCTTGTCGGCTAAAGTACGAAATACGCATCGCTTTATTTTCATTGAAGAATTATATTTTCAAAGGTAAATTTATTATGAAACCCTAACCTGGACCTCTCTACATGATTTGAAGTGGAATCGGTCATCATCAATTAAAAACAAGATGTTGCTCTTTCGAGGTTAAGGTTCTTGACGAATAATTATAAAAAATTGAATATAATTATTATGTTTTTTATTAATAATTTACAATATTATCATTTATAAATACTTCAATTTTTTTTATCTGGCATATTAACGAGTATTTACTTGAGCCAGAGCAGTAAAAATCTTCGCTTTTAAAGTGAAAGGAACAAACTACCATGGTGTCAGTTGTAGGTTTTCCCATTATTAATGCATTTTCCAAGCTATGCGCTGATCAATCTTTTCGGGCTCTCCAAACGTATTTTTAATTGTCACAAGTGATACACCGACTTTAGGAAAACGGAAAAATCGCAGCGTTTCATATTTTCGCACTGTAGACGAACAGCCAACACGCAGCAAAACCCTTTGCTTTTTGTTTTTCGCGGGGAAAATTCCATAATAGAAATTTTTAAATAACAAAATAAACTTCTGCCTTGATTTTAAATCAATTTTGAAGCATTATCTATTGTTTGTTTTTAAATGAACAGTATTTTTCTGCGATTGCACATGTGATCTGTCAAAATCTACCTGGAGTTGAAGGTTTCAAATTCTGCCACCAGATGGTGCATCGCAGCGCATCGGATCCCAATAGCCATAATTCATGATTTCAAATCGTTTGAGTGACGCTAACGGTTGCTATGGTAACAAAATGGCGGCCGGTGGCTGCGCGCGCGAGTGGGGCGAAACTGGTAGAGCTTACGGCTAGACCGTGTATTTTTAGATCATGGTGGTAATTACCTGACCTGACCGATAATGTCCGGTTATGACCGTAAAAGTTGGTAAAACGCGGTCAGACCCAAATATCTCCATCAGGAAAGTTTTTTTTATATAAAAAAGTGGTCTATTTGTTAGGACACACCCTATGCTAAACTTATACCAAAAGTTTTTCTGTTACAAATGTTCCAGTTATTCTCAAAGTTATAAAAATGCGAACAAGCTGAGCACAGCAGACGACACTTTTGACAGTTTCGCGCGTGTTTCGAGGGGAATTTGAAAATGACACTTTACAAATTGACAAATTACATTGAAAAGCTGTTGCATTTATCAAGTCATATTTTAAAAATAATATTTAGTAGTGTGCTAAGTTCTGTTGAATATAATTTCAATGAATATAACACTTAAGCATGAAGTTAAGTACTGTGTATCGTATAGGTTATATTCCTGAAATGAAAATACTGTTTGTTGTCTTTAAATAAAATAAAATTGATATCTAATTATTATGAATTTAGATTTGTGAGTAATTTCTGTAAATAATTTATTATTATTTATATGTGAAGGAATTCAATAAGGCAATTATTATAATTAAAAAAATGGGAACAATGCCCTCGTGAAAAAAATACCAACTTAAGATCACAGTATAGGCAGGTATATTCTTGTCCCAGCAGTTTGAACCCCCAATATCCCATCATTATTAGGCTCATCACGAGTCAGGACAGTCAGGACCATAATCATTATAAAAGAAAGAGATGGCGAGATGGAGGGAGGGACAGAGTTCCATAAATATGACGGCAACTGGTTGAAGCCTCTAGATCTCATAAATAATAATAAATCATCCCGGGTTCTTTAGGACTTTTAGGTATAGTTAATCTGTTGATACAGACAGCTATCCTTATTTAAGAAAGAGAGTGGTGTCTATTTCAATGCCCTAAAATTGATGCAGGTATAGGCTGAAAGGTAAAAGACCAGAAAAAGACCAAACGTGGTTTGAAACTGGTCTTAATGTGACCTTAAGTTGGTCTTTTTTTTCACGAGGGTGACAATACAAATAATAACAAATAATACATTATTTACACCAATTACTCATAAATCTAAATTCATAATAATTAGATATCAATTTTATTTTATTTCAAGACAAAAAAAAACAGTATTTTCGTTTAGGGAATATAACCTATACGATAAACAGTACTTAGCTTAATGTTTAAGTGTCACGTTCATCGAAATGTTATTCAAAATAACTTAGCACACTACTAACTATTATTTTTAAAATATTACCTAATAAATGCAACAGATTTTCAAGGTAATTTCTCAATTTGTAGAAAGCCATTTTCAAATTCTCCTCGAAACTTACGCGAAACTGTTAAAAGTGTTGTCCGCTATGCTGAGCTTTCTGGAATTTTTATTACTTTGAGAATAACTGGAACATTTAGAACCAAAAATCTTTTTGAACAAGCTTAGCATAGGGTTTGTCCTAACAACGAAACCACTTTTTTCTATAAAAAAAAATTTCTGGTGGAAATATTTGGGTCTGACCGCATTTTACCAACATTTACCGTCATGGCCGCTCAGGATTGGTCATGACCACGAAGGAATAGTCAGGAGTGGTATCACCTTATGTGTTTGGTGAGCAGAGGTGGGACAAGTGACGTCCAAGAATTCGTTAATGCTTGCTACGAATGAAAACTTGTATGCTGCCCCGTGCACATGCGCAGAGCTGTTTTCGTAGTCACATGTTATACCCACTCAATATGTTACCTTTGACATCTCGATGCACATGTAAGTTATGTTTGTTTGTTTATGTTCGTTCAATACACAAGTTCGAAACTTTAAACGCGTGTTGAAATCGTTGGCATGGCAACCGCCAGTGCGCATGTGCACGGGGCAGCATACGAGTTTTCATTCGTAGCAAGCATTAACGAATGCTTGGACGTCGCTCGTCCCACTCCCCACTTACAGGGATACTACTCCTTACTATTCCTTCGTGGTCATGACTGTGAAATACCGAGCAGCGCCCATCACTACTCATGGTGCACTCCCATGGCAGATGAAAGCAGAAACTCATGAGAGTGCAAGAGAAAAATAGATATGTCCGTCTCTTTCACTCTCATAAGTTACCGTTTTCATCCAATTCTGCCATGGGAGTCAACCATCACACAGCGAGTTGAAATTGTTCAGCATTGCGCGTGCCCTGCCAACCTAAGTGGTGGGGGTAGAAGGGGAATAAAGTTACATTATATGTATATAATATACAGGGTAAGCCTGAACTCATCATATTTTTTGTACGTACACATTCCTTGTACACAACTGAACAAAAACTACTGTTACAAAATGTTGTACGATCAATAGTTTTTAAACTATTGAGAGTAGTAAAAAACTAATGGGAGGTCGCTATTTTCGCGCGTACATGATAGTCCAAGACATGATCTAATAAATACATGGTCTAGCCACTTGAGGGCTCCGTTTCGTCCAAATCACGCAACCGTTTAGTTCCGACATTTTGTTTTATGACCGCGCAGTTTGAGTTTGACGCGTACTCTGTGTACGGAAAAGTATTATAGGAAAATGAATATGTAGGAAGAAATATGAAATTATTGAAGTAATAAATTTTAAAAAAAAACTTGGAATAACTACTGACTACTCTAGAGTGCCAGAACGAAAAAAATTAGAATTTTTACATTCATCTACATTTTTGAAATGATACGATTAAATGAATGAATTCATTTCGTTATTTCGAACAAAAAATGTTACCAAAAGTAACCTTTTTATAAAATAAGTAACTTTTTAGTAACCATGAATCGAAACAGTAAAGAAGTTAGTAAAAATCAACCCGTTCTGAGCCCTGACAATATTTGTGCGCGATAAATTGTACACTGATAAAGATAATTCATGATAAGAAATGAAGATCCAATTCATCTTCGAAATTTCAGAGACAACTTTGTCCACGAGTCACCAGGCAATGCAATGTAAAAAGTAAATTATGTTCATTTGTATATATGTATTGAAATTAAGATTTACTATTTTTACATGAAGTTGAAAAGACTGTTTTATATTGTAAAATTTCGACTTCGTTTTACCTATAAATATGCGTGTGTGCAATACTATATGTGGTTTCGCCAACAACATTTATCATTCCGTAAAAAACTCTGCTAAGAATAACATAGATTTATCATGTGATTCTATATCACATGTACACAGAATGTCACTGAATACAGGGGCAACAGTTGATTCATAAAACAAAAATTCATTTCGGAGGGAACTGTTCTTTTACTGTCATGTACTTTTGAGGTTAGAATTTTGTGGCCTCTAAAAATCAACTTAATATCGTCACAACAATTTCAATTGTTATTTTGCTTTTCAAATTGTGAAATGTCCCCGCCGAGATGTTCAGTAGATGAACACCGGGAAAGCAAGTTTTATCAAAAAAAGTTATTCACTTACCAGAAAATCACTTTTCAATGAAACGGTGTCACAATGTGACATACGATTTATAAAATATATTCCATGTAATATATAAAACATTTTCTGCTCTTGAATCAAAAAGATATAAGTATATGCCTTTTTACATGACAAACCAACTTCGACGTACTGCTACCATTAAAAATACGGTTCGGAGCAAATTGTTTTAACTCGGTGTGTATTTGAATTGTGGAGAATTTTCTAACAGATAATGCCTTTTCTCATAAATTGTCACTTGCCACCTTCTCCCGTCCCAAATGTAATAATTATATTTTGAACGTAATAGAAATTGTAAAAAAAGGAGTGAGCAAGAGTATTTCAGAATTGTGAATAAATATTGTATATCTCGAACTCAAACTTTCCTCCAAAACTGAGGAACAATATTTTGTAATAAATAAAACATGATAATTATCATCTTATATGTTGTGGGCACAGCATCCGTATATTCCTTCATCCATTTCCAATATTACAATACATTTGATTAGAATTGAAGTATTTGTATATCTCAAAATTACAAGAAATTTCAATTCTAACATTTTACATTTAAAAATCAATTACGTTTGCCGCCTTTTCCATCCTAGATGGCGAAAAGAAGCGGTGGGTCCTCATTGGCTCAGTTTTTTTTACTTGCGCGTGGCTAGACCATGTATTTATTAGATCATGGTCCAAGAGCTAGCTACAAAAAACGACTCGATTCGGTGCCCAAGATCAAAGCTCGAAAGTTGTAAGAAAAACATTTGTACATCATGAAATGGCACCTCTGCCAGTTTGCAACCTTTGCGTATGAAAATGGCAGCCGGTTTTCCACGACGGAAAATTTGTCAAAAAAATTGATTTGGTGGCCGCGTCAAATTTGTTTAGAAACATTCTTCAGGTTTCAACTAAGAGCGGTCAAACAATGGCAGAAGTCCAGTCGCTTGGAAAACCCTTGGCAGAAGCGATTGAAAAGTCTGG